>JAOEHX010042022.1:0-14232 GCA_025448015.1 Bolborhynchus lineola | reverse complement strand
GGCTTGGAGCAACTGCTCTATGGAAGGTGTCCCTGCCCATGGCAGGGGTTGGAACTGGAGGAGCTTTAAGGTCCCTTTAACCCAAACCACTCTCAGATTTGGTGACTTTGTGATAAATCACTGCAAGGACAGAGTCAGACAGGAGGTAAGGGCTCAGCTGGCCACACAGCTCTGCCAAGGGCATACAGGGCTGCCGCACACCCTGCACAGCAAAGCGGGTGCTGGTGGGCATCCCAAGGCCAGAACCTACAGCTGGGCAGCACCTTGCTAATGCCCTGAGCCACGAATGTGGTCCCTCCTCCCTCACCTTCTCATCTCAGTCACTCTCTTCTCAGGGCTGCCCCATGGTGATGCTGGGGGATGAAGCAAAGTCTGCGTTGCAGCAGAGATGATGCTGCATTGATCCCCAGAGCCCATCTCTCTTTGTTACCCCCCTGGGGACACCCCAGTCATTCAGACATTTGTGATGCCTCAGGATAAATTGAGAGCTGAGATGCAGTTAGGTGCTGGCTGGCATCTCATGGGAATAAATATTTCTGGTTTCATTAAGGATCTTGCTAAGGATTTTCCTTCTAATTTAAGCTAAAAAAGAGCATCCTTAGTATCAGCAGTACCTCAAATGCATCTCTGTCTCCTGATAGTCACAGCATCGCAAAGAGAAAGTCGACATTCCCTTCATGCCACACACATCCCCTCTTGCATCCTAACCTCACCCAGGATCCCAATCCAGCCAAACAAGGCACCACCTCGGAGTGATAAATAAACCAGGGAGAACTCGCCAAGTTAAGCGGCTGTCTTCCCACCACGCAGCACCTGATAAAAGTTCCTGCTGCGAGCTTAATTGCACCCAACACATGGCATTAACCCAAAGAAAAGCAGCGTTTTCTCATTCACCTACAATTATCCACCCACTGAAACAGGTACTATATCCTAGTGATAAACAGGAGCCGGCTGCTAGTTTAAGCTCCTACAACGCAGCACAAAAACCACCTTCTGCTCAGTGTCACTGCATAGCTGCAATGTCTCCTGCATCTCCATGTAGGCAGTCAGCTGGAAATAGCCAGTGTTTGGTGTTCATTTCAGATGCAGGCTCTTTGATGACGCCCTTGCACACACATTCATACTGCTTCCAGTCCCTGCTTTGCTTTTCCAGTACTCTCGAGGCCAGTGCTTGTTATTTGTGCATTTAGGTGCACCAAAACTAGAGACCCTGACCCCGAAATGCCACCCTGAGAGCTGGCAGCCTCACACCCAGGTTTGGATAGGAAAATACAACACTGCAAGAAAGGGGGAAAAAAAATCCCAAACCCAAACCCTTGGATGGCAAGTAAGGAAATGAAGCAAAATGCTATTCCCCCACTCCTGCTGTCTGCGCTTGAGCCTTCCAAGAAGTTCCTGTCCTCATCTGTTAGGGTATCATTTTGCAGCTCGATGACAAACACAGAACTTGCCAGTTTAAACACACAGGTCTCGTTTCTGCTCTCTGCTACACACATGCACTTGCAGGGAGGTGGGTGGTAGGGGGCTTGAGCCCCTGGCCCCTCGCAGGCTGTGAGCAGAGGTACAGCCACACATTGGGGTGTCGGGAGTGCTGTCCCCAAGCCCTGTCCCATGCGTTCCCATCACCTCCCCCGGAGATCTCTCATCGCCTGCACCAAAGCTGGGTAAGTTCAAATGCTCACATCCACCCTGTGCATGTCCATAGGGTCCCAATCTCCTGCTCCCCATTTGCTGGGGGGTATTTATTGGAGCCCAAAAGGTGCAGCAGTTCACCCCACTGCCCAGGGTGCAGGGAACCCAGCAAAGCCTCAATCCTTTTGCAGAGATATAGTGAATAAATCATATTCAGTGAGGCATTACCTATGAAATGGCACTGAATGCACACCACGGCTGGTGCTCATCGTGCAGCTTTTTGCAGCAGCCAAGTGATGCTCTGGCCAGTGGATGTGGGGCTGCCTCTCTACTACTGCCTGGGAGGAGGATGGAGCCAGGAGGGGGCTGGGCTCTGCTCCCGAGGAACAAGGGATGGGACAAGAGGAAACGGCCTCAAGCTGCACCGGGGCAGGGTTAGATGGAGCTGAGGAACAATTCCTTCCCCAGAGGGTGCTCAGGCATTGGAAGAGGCTGCCCAGGGCAGTGCTGGAGTCACTGTCCCTGCAAGTGCTCACACACGGTGGAGATGAGGCCCTCAGTGCCATGGGTCAGTGGTGGCCTTGGGAGTGCTGGGGAACCATTGGACTGGATGAGCTCAAAGGTCTTTTCCAACCTGGCTGATTCCCTGATTCTATTCTAAACCCACATTGCCCTGCTCAGCCTCCCCAGGGCAGCTTTCTGCTGCTCCACAGCATGGCTTTGCCTGGCAAGTCAGTAACTCAGCCTCTGCTGACACATGGGAGCATGCAGGAGCATGCAGGACCTCTCATCCTGAGACCCAGCCCAAAGCCCAGCATCCCTGGACCCCAGTGCCTCCCCCAGGGCTCTATGGCATGGCCATGGGTTTGGGGTCCAGGGTACGGGGTCCAATGAGCAGCAGGAGCACAGTCAGCACGCAGCAAAGTACATGGAATTGCAGCAATCCCTGCAGCATGACAGATGATCCATGGATGTATCAGCCATTATGGACTGCAAGACATCATTCTGAGATAAGAGGCCTTATGCCAGAGACTGATTTATGCCTCACTCACTTTCCTGCCTTCCTTTTTTTTCCAGGAACTTTAAAAGGATGGAGTGGCCAAGCCTGAATATTGAACCCTCTGAACTCTCCTCCCGTGTGTCTGATGGGATGTGCAGGGAGCACAGAGCAGGGCATGGGGGTGCAGGATAACCCCATGCCCAGCAGTGCTGACCTTAGGATGTGCACTGTGTCCCTGATGTGCCTGTGAGAGCCGGTGGGACAGGAGGAGATGCCCATCCCAGGGACCTCTGTGGATGTGCAGCACCAGCAGTTTTCCAAGTGCTTTGCTGAAACCCCAGCAACTCATTTTTCCACATTAACTAGAGTTCAGGCGCCCAGCATAAGCCTGTCACGTTTGTGCAGCAACAGGCACAGCGCTGAAAAATGGATTATTTCAATGCATTTCTACTTAAAATAGAAAAGAACTAATTATCCAGGTGTAATGAAGCCATGATGGGCTCTGTGTGTGTGTGGTAGGGTTAGGTCCTGCTTGGTGCAGAGAGGACATGGGGTTGTGCCTCTTTCTCTGCTATAGAATTGGTGTAGCTGTGGTGGCAGGATCTGGGTTATCCACATCTGCTATATCCCGGCTCCTCCTCCTCCCCACAGCATGAGCCCCATGGACTGCAGTGAGGAGAGCAAGGACTGCGTATTCCTGGCTTCCTGCAGAGGGAAATGGCAGGGGTTATGGAGAGATCACAAGTGGTGTTCTCACAGCACAACCAAGTACACTCTAGTGTTCAAAACCCGGGAAGATGAAGTCCCCCGTGACATGGGTTAGTGGTGGCCTTGGCAGTGTTGGGGAATGGTTGGACTCGATGAGCTTAAAGATCTTTTCCAGTTTGGCTGATACTATGGTTCAATGTGGTCACCACTCCATACCACCATCAGTGGAACAGCCCTCCTTGGGGCAGTGAAGGAAGGATGCAGGCAGTGAAGGTGGGGTGCAGGCAGTGAAGGCGGGATGCAGGCAGTGAAGGAGGGATGCAGGCAGTGAAGGAGGGATGCAGGCAGTGAAGGTGGGATGCAGGCAGTGAAGGTGGGATGCAGGCAGTGCAGGCAGGATGCAGGCAGTGAAGGAGGGATGCAGGCAGTGCAGGCAGCATGGAGGCAGTGAATGCAGGAGGGGTGCAAGCAGCTGCATGCTGCTGTGTGTACCTGCTACCAGAGCCAACCCCTGGCATGGGCCAGGGACCCGGTCACAAGCTCCATGCTCTGTGTGATGCCCACTGCATCCGCAGCAGGGTCAGCTCCACAAAAGCCTCTGGCACCATCCCAGCAGGTTTTGCTGGAGAGCTGGAGGAATCCAGCCCTGCGACAGGCAGTACTCCAGGTTCCCAGCCTGCTGCAGCAGCCAAGCACTTGGATAGCTGGCACTAGACTCTCTCCTTGAATTACTCATCTTTTCCATTACGAGGCCTTCCGTACTCCAGCAATCCATCTGTTTGGTGGTGCAATTTCAGGATCATGCCTTTGTCAGTGATGTTAATTTTGGCAGGCAGCAGCAGGCTGAAGCTCCCCCCTGAGCCCCCACTGCCTGTTCCTGGGCATCTGGCAGTGTGCTCGGAGGTGCCAGTGCTGATGGCAGCTTCCTCCCTTGTGTGTCCAGGGCTTTGTGCTGGGTCGGGACTCCTGAGAGCACTGCAGGGCTTTGGCAGGGCGAGTGTGTGGTGCTGGTAGCGCACACATGAGACGGGAGGACACAGGAAGGTTTGATGCCCTGATACTGGTGTGGAACAGGCTATCAAACACACTGCTCATGGTTTCTCTCTAGCTGCAGCCCTCTGACGACCTGACAGATCTTCTCCTGTCTCCTCAGGATTTACCTGCTTTGGGTCTCCCTTGGATGCTGGGGCACTCATGGACCAGGCTGAAGACACTGGGCTCAATGTCACACCGTGCCACTGTGTCACAAGGATGATGGCTCAGTATGGGTCATGGGGACAATCTCTATTCATGCTCAACATGCTCAGCTCTGAGGCAGGGGTTGGTACCTGGAACTGGAGTGTGGATATCTGCTCTGTCCCCATCACATTGGCTCCCCACACTTCCTCCCTGGCAAAGCCCTCAGCTTTAGAGCTGACCTCTTGATAAAGAGCTTTGGTATAGGCTTGCACCCAAAATTCTGCTCCTGTGAGGCTCATCCAGCTCCCAACACTGAACTCAGCGGGGAAACTGGTCCTGGAGCATCTTCTGGAGCTGAGCCATCCCTCGGGGATGTCCTCACGATGCTGCTCTGTAGCCATCAGTGTTAGTGATGCCCAAGGTCTGAGCCTGTTTCACACACTCGCCATCTCCTTGCCCGGGGTAGGTCTCTGTGTGCTTTTGTGCCCCAAACACTTGCCTTGAGCACCGCAAAAGCTGACAAATGGGGAAAATCCTTTTCCGTGCTGCCTGAGCCCCTCCTGGCAGAGCAGGGAGGGGAACGCAGCCGCTCTGGCCCCGGTGGTGCCCCACAGAGGGCTCAGCTCCAACCCTTTCCAGCTCCCCACCTCTCCCCACGCTGGGAGCTGCCTGCCGGCCGACTGCCAGGCAGATAACCGGGATCCTGGCATCCTGCCTTCCCCTCCGGCCCAAACGAGCACCGCGCTGGCGGGAGGAGCCGGTGCGGGGATGCGGCGGGGCCGCGCTGCCCACATCGCTTATCCCCATTGCAGGACTCCTGCCCCGTCTCTGCTCAGGGACGATGCTGCAGCCGCATGGCTCCCTCGGTGCCTAAAGCACACTGCTTTTGCTTCTCACCTGGCTCTGGCATTCCTCTGGGGTTTGTCACCAGGGCAGCTCTTCTCCATTGCTTCCTCTCTGCTGCTTGTCGCGCAAGCCTTGGGGAAGCGCAGCAGCCGCCGCTTGGGCATCGGGGCTGCGGGACCTCAGCGCATCTCTGTTCTTCCCATTCTTTCCTTTGCTGCCCTCCGCCCCTTGCCCCGGGGCTTCTGCGTTCCCAGGACCATTCCCTGCCGCAGCCAGCGGCACTTTTGTCACCACCAGTGCCCATCTGCTCGTCCTGGCTGCTGCTTCCAAACCCCGAGGAAGAAATATCCCCGAGCAGGGGGGAGGGAGAGCGCCAGTGCATCCCTGTGCACAGCACAGTGCAGGGGCTTGGGAATTACTGGGATGCACAAAGCTGCGATCCACCAACCCTCTCCAGATGCTGGTGGGAAAGGCTGTAAGAAGCCCACAGTGGACAGGGTAAAATGATTTACCCTCATGTGTGTCTTTGGTAAATAGAAATGAGCCTAAGCTGATCACAGGCGTTAATATCCCAACTGTTTATGGCTGTGTACTGCTATCAGGCTGCATGTCCCTCCTATTTGTCTCAATCTCCTGCTCTTGCTACAGCCTTGCCCAGGGTATAAACCAGGGGTTTGCTGTAGTTAATAATGTGCCTTGGAGGATGCTCAGCTGTGTTGTGTTGTGCCCTGGGGGAGCAGTGAGACAGGGGCAGGTCTTTTGAGTGTAGGATACCCCAGGAAGACCTTCCACATCATGGAGATGGAGCATCACAGAGCTCATTTGGGCCCCACGGGGTTTGCCCACAGACCTGCAGCATGGCCAGAGCCTTGGCTGGCAGCATCAGGGAGCCAACAGCAAGAGGTAGACCTATGGCTCAGGCCTCTGGTCCTGCTTCTCATGCTCCTGATGCTCATGGCAGAGGCTGGGCTGGCACTGCCAGGGAAGCTGGAAACTGGACCAGCACCTCAGCATCCTCATGGCATGGGGTTATTCCCTTCCCACTGGTGCCCCCAGAGCAGGGCCTGGTGTTTATCTGTGTGTCTTGGTGTGGGTCTTCCACATGGTATCCTGAGCTTCAGCAACAGCATCAGGCACTCGCTGGTGGATGCTAAAGCTGTGGGTCCACTACAGGACAATGGAGAGCCCTTACAGGCACTGCAGAAAGACATTGACCTCCTCTGACCATTCAGCACTTGATATCTCCAGCATGGTCCCACTGTGGGTCTGCTCATCCCCTCCTGTAGTTGTGTATGTCCCAGTAAGGTTGTCCTGCATCCTGGATGCTTGTCCCTTATCTCCTGCTGCAGCCCCCAGCCTGTCTGGCTTCCCCTGCTCCCTGTACATCAGGACCTGAATGCTTGGCTGTAACTTCTCTGGGGGAGAGGCTTTCTGCATCTCAGACCACCACAGTGGCTCCGTGTGACCCCAGAGGGGCTGGGGTAGGGGTACAGAACCCATGGTGTGTGGGGGAGAGCCAGAGAACTAAGTGTGCATGGACTTGCATGTGTCTGTGTGTGTGCAGTGTGGGGCATCCTTCAAAGGGCTATTCATGGGGGCTGCATCCATGTACAGCAGAAAGCCTGAAGGTGCCCGTTTGTGTCTGGGAGCTGCGTGTGTATGAGAAGACGTAGATGCCATATGTCTGTGTCAGTGTGCGTGTATGAATATGCCTACGTAGCTCGTGTCCTTGCATGCAGCGTGCGTGTGTCCTATCCTGTACGTGTCCAGGGTGTATCCTGGCTCTGCTGTGTGTACATCGTGGGTGTCTGTAAGGTACTGGATACAAGGGGAAATGGCTGGAAAAGCTATCCCCACTCCCATTTTAATCAGAGAAATGAAGCAGCTGTTGGAGTGAATAGACCCTGCACTAAAGCAGACGTCTTAATATCTTTTGCAGAGGAGGTGCATTGTGATTCATTCTGTGCATCTCTATTACTCAGCTTCTGATAGGGGCTTACTTGTCTCAAGTGCTTTTCATTATTGCCCTAATGCTATCTATTAACATACTGGATGGAGGCTCTTTTCTCATCTGGAGCATGCATCACTGTGCTTTTAAAGATTATGGGGCTTGCAAATACATAACACTTTATTGCCTCCCTGCCATAATTCACTGGGAAAAGAAATACACGTAAATAGATAGGTAAATAGATAACCTGGTTGGAGGGCTATGGGAGACAGGGAGGCAGACAGGCAGACCGACCCGACGCAGGGCTCAGCACAGTTTGTTGGTAGTAAATGAAAAAGAGCTGCTCTCAAAGCACTGTTTAGTGTCACTTGGACTATCCTTGTTCCTAGTCCCCAGCCTCCCATCTGAGGCTGCAGCATGGGTCACCCATCATCTGAGGGGCTGCTGACAAGAAATGGAATGGGGACATGCTGGGGAGATGGAGAGGCAGTAACACCACGTTGTGGCCATGTGTCCTATGGATGGAGCCCCAGCAAACCCACAGGGTGAGCAGCGCCTGCAGCATGGGCCAGAGCCACTGCTTTGGCACAGCAACCTCAGCAGCCTCATCTGAGCGAGGTCAATTGGCTGTTTTAAAGACCAGTGAGGCATTTAAACACTCTGATGCGACTCATGTAGGCAGGTCTTCACCAGGGGAAGATTACAGGTGTGGTTTTCTGGGTCAGTGTCATTACACACTTATCAATCACTGCTCTATTGCATGGTAGGGTTCCTGACAAGCGCAATACCGAGACAGGGCCAGGAGTGCACTGGAGATGACATCAGGCAGTGGGATTTCCCAACCTCTGAAATGTATCAAAACTCCAACTTTTTGCAAGAAAGGAATCATTTGGATTTATAATCTAACACCAGCACAAGGGCTTCTTTCCTCACCTTTTCCTTTCAAGTATTGTTGAACTGTGATAAGAAATGCAATGCCACAGACACAAAATGAAACAGCCTGAGAACGTGCTTTTCCTTTCTTCATTGATTTCTAATCCTTTGGAAACCCATTTTCCTTCCCTGTGTCTCTATTTCAGACACCTCGAGGTGTCACAGACCCTCTGGACTGCTCCCCAAAGCCTGGAGTGTTGACTGCAGGGTGATGGTCCAGGTTTGCCCCTGGAACCAGCACATCAGTGCTCTGGGTTTAAACACAAGCTCAGCTGAGCAGCAAGAGACCAAATTCAGGTTTTCTGCTGGCCAGAGGGATCCACAGCCCCAGGAGCCTCCAATTCAGCGTCTGTGGTGGCCCCACAGAATGAGGGATGAGCAGGAGCCCACTGCAGCGCTGTTAGGAGGTGCCAGGAGGACACAGTACACAGTGGGACCAGACCAGGGCTGCTCATGTGCATTGGGAAATGCTTATCCCTGCACAGTGTCAAGGCTGGGGCTGTCTCTTGGCATCACAGCAAACGAAGGCACAGGAAGCATGTGGTACCCCAGCTTCATCATCCCCTGGTCTAAACATAATGGGGGTGACCTCGACCTCCCCTGGGCAGGAGCCCCCATTGGTAGGGCACACAGATGGCTGGGAACAGCCCTGGCCCCAAGGCACGAGGTGGGGATGAAGGACAGGTATCCTGAGCTCACATAGGTCCCAGGTTTGGTGGCCAGGGTCCCATTTCCCATGCTGGCTCAAGCAGGGGTTACAGAGATCCACCCTGTGCCTGCTCTGAAGGATCAGAGTGACTTTTCCCTCCTCCAGCCCTCAGCCTCTGGGCCGCAGCATCCTCCTGGGAGCACTTGATAGCAGCACCCAAAGGTGTGCTCCCAACCTGTGAACACAGCTTTTCTCTACTCAATAAATAACCTACAGGATATATTACAACCTTTTATACACTGAGACTGATGCTGGCTCCTAGCTATGGTTAATCATATAAACGTGCCTAATTTTATTCTATCAGCCATCTTGTTGCTACATGCCAGATGCTTGCCTTAAATGAATAGTGTTGGAACAGCCAAGCATCAAGTTAACAGAATACCAGCAAACATTCCCGACAGCATGAGCAGTCTATAAAACCTGGCACTAAACTATATGAGAGGGAGAGAGGAGCTCTCAGAGAGGAGCTGGGAAGACAGGAGGCTTGGGGTTGTTTTCCAAATGGCTTTATGTAGCATGTGGTGCAGGTGAAATCCATCCAGCTATGGAAGTATCTATCTAAGGCTGGCTATGCTATGAGTCTTCTAATGGGATTAAGGCTTAATGTCCTAAATAGAGTATGAAATAGTGCTTCCTCTTGCAAACAGGGCAGAGAAACTTCCACTTTCTGCAGCTCGAATCAGTCACTCTCCGGAATTGATGGCAGGAGCCTCATCAGCAAGATATAATGCTTTAATGATGTTGTGACACGACCTGACACCCGGTGTCATTTGATGGATTCGCTCGTGTCGTGGTGTGTTTCTGACACAGAGAAGATGTCACCTTCCTCTCCCCTTCCAAAAATGAGACGGGGCTGAGAGAACAGTGTTCTTTTCCCCAGCACCTAAGGTGTTGGGGTCTCTTGTGGTGCCCCTCTTCAGCTCCCCATTTGCCTTGTGCTAGAGAAGATGAATTTGCACCACGTATCTGTTTTCACCTCTGCATGGCACATTTTCACTTGCTAATAACATGGAACAAATATCTCGGCATTAATAACCGGCAGAAATCATTTCACCCCTATTTCAGCTGTGAATCCACTTCAAGTCCATTCAGATGTATTGAAACTGTATTTTCTCTGCTGCAATTCCCCATCAGCCTTCTGGAATGCTCCCAGTTGTTTCTGCCTTAGGTTAGTGCAAGGGCTCAGCACTGGGAGCGTCAATGGATAGAAAATCCCTGTGGCATGGGGAGTGTTCACCTGGAAGCTCACTGTATTCCAGCAGCAGCACCAGCTTCTGGGATAGCTCTTTCTGTGTGTCCCGAGAAGTGGAAAACCTGCCCAGAACCCATGTGAATCAGGAGAGCCTGGATCTTGTCACGGAGAAGCTGTGGCTGCCCCATCCTTGGCAGCGTTGAAGACCAGGTTGGATGAGGCTTGGAGCAAGCTGCTCTAGTGGAAGGTGTCCCTGCCTGTGGCAGCGGGTTGGAACTGGATGAGCTTTGAGGTCTTTTCCAACACAAACCATTCCATGATTCCCTCAGTGATATGGTTTAGTGGCTGTCTTGGCAGCCCTGGGATTCTACGGCCTTTTCTCTGAAAGGATGCTCAGAGTCAATGGCAATTCATGCACACTCTCAGTGTTTGAGCTGGATGCTCTGAAGCTGCTCCCTGGCAGAAGGTAGGGATGCTGATGTCTCCTGTTAGTGAGGGACACCCAAAGCCTAGGCTGGGAGGAGCTCTGTGTATCCATCAGCATGGGGGAGCTTGGAGGGTGTCATAGGGCAGTGTTTGGGGCTGCCCTGACCTGTCAGCCCAAGATCCTGCTGCATGTTTGGGAAGCCCTGGCACCTCAGAGGATCCATAGGACCCCACTGTCAACACTGTGGTGTGACTTGGGAAACAGCCCCTTTCTCAGGACCTGAGGGGGGGATTTGAGCCCCTGCACCCAGACCCTAATGCTCGGGGACACAAGGTGACGGGGACATCCATCCTTCAAGGGCATATGAGTGTGTGTCCTCCACCCATCCATGCTTTCACAACACCCACTGGGGTGCCCCCTGCTCTGCCCTTCCAGAGCTGGTGATTGCGGTTTGGGCAGTAAATATGACCGATCCAATCCCGTTAAATGATTTTCCAAAGGACATGATTTCCCTGGTGCACAAAAATGATCAATTTCATGTTTTATTCCTTGCGCTAGTTTAGAAAAGGAGGAAAAAAAAAAAATCTCATTAAACTATCTTGATTAGAGAAAAGGGCCTGTCAGCACCGGGTGGACAAATGGTGTGAGGGCACTCAGCTATTTCCCTCAATGCACAGACACCTGCAGAAGAGGCCTTCAAAAGGAGGTTATTTGCCCGTATTACAAATGAGGTGAAGGTTAAAAAAGGTGATTAAAAGCATCTGGAAACCAAAATGTGACAGAGTCTTGCAGTAACCTCCAAGCAGCTTGATTTATGACAGGCCGGTCCCACCCGTAACAAGATTATAGCTTCTTCACATCAGCCATTGTGATAAATACCAATTACCTACTTGAGTATTGCCATTCAAATTTGCCTAAGTAAGGAGCAGAATCATACATCTATGTTGATTACATATCAATGATGCGGTGGAAGCCTTTGCAACTTTTAGATCTGCTTAAGATATGCTGCCCTGATTTAGACAGCGATTTGCATACAATTTACCCATAAAGCTTCCCTTGGAAAAGTATAATTACTTTTTTAATATTCTTCCTTCTGATTTGAATGTTAGAGAGGCCATATAATGAATTACTGCACTAATGAAGACAAACATGCTCTCGGGGTGTACAATGGGAGCATTGTTAAATAAACTTCCTGCATGCAACACATTTGTTGTGGTTAATCTTTAACTGGAGGCTCCTATTAATACCGGCACTTTTCTTCCCATAATTATTTTCCGAGGGATGTAATTCCCTGCCAGGGCTGCTCCAACGGTTTCACCTGCAGCAGCAGCTGCTGAGGAGGTGCACGAGGGCTCCGCTCCCATGGGATTCACCAAGCGGAGGGTTTGGGAACACCGTGACCTGGCAGCAAGGAGCCTGCATGTTCAGTGTGAAGCAGCTCCCTGAACCCTACATAGGGTCTTGATGAGGAGCAACCACTGCCAAGAGCCTGCTTGGCTTGCTTTTGGAGGCAGGGATAGCCTTCACCGCGGAGCATGAGTGGCATCAGCAGAGGCCTGCTGCCCTGTTGCATTTAATGCAGCACAGCCAAACATTGGAGCTTTTCCACCTCTGTTTCTCTTGTTATTTCCCCTTCTCCCTACTTTGTGTTCATGTCTAGCATCCCCAGGATGCTCCATCCAGTCTCCCCAGCCTGTGTCTGTGCTGGGGATTGCCCTACCCAGCAGCAGGACCTTGTTCTTGGCCTCATTGAACTCCATGATGTTCACATGTCCCACCTCTCCAGCCTGTCCAGCTCCCTCTACCAGGGAGAGGCACAGTGAGATGGAGCCAACTGAAGCTTCTTCTGGAGGGAGCTGGAACCAGAGACACCGCAATAGGAGAAATGGCTGCGTTCCACATCCCTGCTGCCTCCTGGTCCAGATCCAAAGGATGCTCAGGGACTGTGTCACCCATAAGAGGAGCCTGGGTTACAGCTCCTGGCTGTGTGGTCAGCAGATGCTCCTGTGCTCACCCCCAGCTGGCCTGGTTGCTTGGTGGAGATGAAACACCTCCAGCAGCCTGTGACAGTCTGCATGACCCTGCTCATGACAGGAGGACCCTGTCCATATCTGACCAGCCATTGTGTGTCTGCATTTTGGCTGCCTCCACAGGACCCGGCCACCCTGGGGACTTGCAAAGCCCCATCTCCTGAGCTTGTTGGAGGGGTGATGAATTGCAGATGGCACCTGGGAGATGATGGATTCTGCTGGACGGTACTGAAGGTTGACCCTGAGGGAGACACTGATGGTCAAATGCTCACCTTCAGTCAGACAGGTCCCTCCTGCAGACCTTGTTCCCAGCAGAGACCTCTTGAGCGAGGTGATACCACACTGCCTGGGGTCTGCATCAGCAACCAGCCTTTGCTGGCGCATCTGAGCACGGGCAGGCTGCTCTTTGCTGAGGGGAGCTCTGTTTTACATGCATGTAACTATGGTCCAGCAGGCCTCATGCTTCTCTGCTGAGCCAGCAGGACAGCATCCACCCAAGGATGCTTTCCACCCGTGGTCCATGACACACATGATGTGCACAGTGATCCATGTGGGAAGCCCAAGGGAGTGGGCTCAGTGAGCGTTAACCTGGGAATGAGCCAGGCAGCTGCCAAGGCACTATAGATTTTGGAGCAGTAACTCTTCAGCTGGGAAGTGAAGAGGGGACAGCTAATGAGGCTCAGGAGATCTGTTAATACTTGACCTAACGCAACACCTACCGTCCCTGCCCATAAATCAGAGACGAGCCCCAGCACGTCTTTCCAGCAGCCACCTTGTCTGACAGCAAAGCCCCAGCACCTATGGGGGATCCCTCCCTTTCACCACCATGGGGGTTGAGCTTCTCCTCCCCATTCTTTCCCAGGGTGAAGATCATCATGTCCAGATCCCTGCTTACTGGCACAGGGTGCTTCAGAGATATCTTGAGGGTGACACCAGCTCAAAGGCATCATAAGCTCAGCCCTAGAAAGATCAGGAGCCTATGGAAGTTCAGCATAATGGTGTGAGTGGGGGGACACAGGGGAGTGCAAATTGACATTCAGGTCTTTAAAAGCTCTCCAGGAAAACCCAGCTCTGGGTTAATCAGCACTGATGAGCCTGTGCTGTCCGCAGCCCTGCTTGGGCTTGATTTCCAGCACTTGCTCCTCAGAGACGTCGGTGCTCCCGCTTAGTGCCGTGATTCATTTCTCATGCAAAAATCACGATCAAACAACAGTGGCAGAGCCCTCCCATTGGGACCACGTTACAAGGTGATGGCTAAAGAGGAGCCCCCTACCATGAGTGCTCCTCCCTGCGTGGTGTCAGATGGCTCAGCGGCAAAGGCAGCCCCAGCCCAAACTTTTCTAATGTCCCTGTAACAGCAGAAAACAAACTGAGCTCGTTAAACCCCAGTAGTGAACCTTCAGTGGTAAAGGAGAGGAAGACAATCATCTCACATCATGTTGAGGCCATATGGTCTGATGTGCTGGTGAGGCTGGGGAGAGGTTGGTCTTTGTTTCATGGAATCCCAGACTGGTTTGTGCTGAAGGGACCTTGAAGCTCCTGCAGCTCCAACCCTGCCATGGGCAGGGACCCCTTCCACTGGAGCAGTTGCTCCAAGCCCCTGTGTCCAACCTGGCCTTGAGCACTGC
>JAOEHX010042021.1:0-21301 GCA_025448015.1 Bolborhynchus lineola | reverse complement strand
AGGCACTGGAATGGGTTGCCCAGGGAAGTTGTGAATGCTCCATCACTGGCAGTGTTCAAGGCCGGGTTGGACATAGCCTTGGGTGACATGGTCTAGTGTGAGGTGTCCCTGCCCATGGCAGGGGGGTTGGAAGTAGATGATCTTAAGGTCCTTTCCATCCCTATTCTATGATTCGATGATTCTAAGTAATAACAAGTCTGGTGCACAGGCTTGTTCTTTCTGTGACAAAATACAGTTCTGAGCTAATCTGGCCAGGAAATGTGAAACATCTAACTTCGCTGATTTGCCCTTTCTCCTGTGACCTCAGATTGGATTATTTATGCTCCCAAGGAAGTACATAGATATGTAAAGTGATTTTCAAAGTGTGATGGGTTTGGTTGGAATAGAGTCAATTTTCTTCACAGCAGCTAGTATGGGGTTGTGTTTCAGATTTGTGCTGGAAGGAGTATTGATTACACAGGGATGTTTTAGCTGTTGCTGAGCAGTACTTACACAGAGTCAAGGTGGTTTCTGCTCCTCACACCACCCCACCAGCAAGTCAGATGGGGTTGCACAAGGTGTTTGAAGGACACACAGACAGGACAGCTGACCCAAACTGACCCAAGGGTTTTCCCATACCGTAGGATGTTGTGCTCCGTATATAAGCTGGGGGAAGAAGAGGGAAAGGGGGATGTTTTACCTAATACCATTCGTCTTCCTAGGTGAGGATTTGATGTGACAGAGCCTGTCCTGGAGATGGCTGAACACCTAGAGTCATGAGCAACTACGTTCTGCCATGAGGTCAATCAAGGTGCTGTAGGAGATCCCATCACTTTACATTACGAGAAAATGTGATCCGGAATATTAATGGCTTTAAAGCGACTGTGGGAAGACAGAAAGTCAAGCATGTCTTTTGATCCAGATCTTTATGTATGACAACACACAGCTGTTTAAAGCCATCTTGACTCACTTTTATACCAGTAGTGATGAGGCCTCGAGATATTCTAGAAAATACTATTAAACCCAATGTTATTAGTGTGAATTTACTGTTTAGGCATCTCAAGCAGGTGAAAAGGCAGAGAAATCTGGAGAGCTTGCCGATAAAATACAGGGTGTTGCACAAGAAGCCAGTAGAAAACAGACTCCAGAATGCCAGGCTCAAGAATGCTTTCATTCAGAAGACAACCATGTTTTGGGAAAAGTTAAAATGACTCAGTGGTACTGCAGACTGAGACAGGAGGTACAGGTTGGAGGCATTAAAAATTTACTGCTGGCTACCCTCCAGAGGAGTTTCATGTCTGTCACTAAGGGTAGAATTTGGCTTACTGTCTGCACAGCGCGAACTCTTCCTAATTACACTACATATGCCGCTTGCTGCTTTTTCTTTTATCTTTTCTATGCTTCATAGTGATTTGTCACTGTGTAAAGGTCTATTTTTTCTCTTTCCTGTTAAAAAGCACAAGAAAGAATGGCATGTCTGCTACACCTACTTACTCTCATGAGCAGCTGAGTTGCTTCAGTAGCATGAATTTGTTTTCATCTCTCTTATTTAATTATCTTAATTATTCGACAATAAAGCTCTTTCTTCATTACTTTAGAAACCTTTCTGGTGCCTTCTGAGCATTGCTTGCATCTCAGGCATATGGTCTTTTGTCTGTAGATGCCCCCACCTTCATCCATTATTGTTGCTTTAGGAGACATCAGTTCTTAATCAAGAGAATGCTGTATAAGGCTGTGTGGGTTTGTACTTTTTCAGTCAATCCCAACAGCTGCACACACAAACATAAATTAAACTATAAAGAATGTAAGGAGATTATAATGACTGCAATTAACTTCCAACTTATTTAATAAAACAAGTGTTTCCAAAGAAGGGTCATATAAAAGGAACAGATTGCATGCAGTTAGAAAAGAAAAAAAACCTGCTTTACTGCTCATATCCAAGTGTTAGCGAAAGAAAAGTTTGGTTTGTTTTCAAGGAGACCACAGCAAAAGTCAAGAGTGGTTTCCTTTGTCTTGAGCTATATCTTTATGTTTTCGCTTAGTGTAGAAACTGTTAAATAGTCTGGCACAGTTGGTAGACACCTTTGAATGTCTTTACTGTATGGAAGCAGCTCTAATTGAGTGAAATATCCTTTGATAACATTAGCATTATCTATCTTATTATAAAGGTTATTGAAATGCATAATCTCATCCATTTTCTTTCTCTGGTCACAAAGATCTCTGGTCTTAAACTTATGAACATTTATATTTCTTTAGTGGTTTCATTCACCTGATATGCATAAAGGTGATTTTGCATTTATAGACCATGTTCCAGCATGAATGTAAATCCACACCTTTACTGGGCAATTGACTAGCGAAATCTGTTTAAACACTGAATTATTTGATCTCACACTATTGAATTCATAACATCTGTAGAGATTCAAAGTTTTTATATACTGTACCTATCACAGTTCAGGAGTCAAATAATTAAGGCTTTGTGAAAGCAGTGAGGGGTTTCCAGAGGGCAAGGTGTAAATGCTTAACCTGCTAATGCCAAAGCCCTACATAAAATGAGCTGGAGTCGATGAAAGCCAGACTAACTATCCAGACTGAATGAAAGCCAAATGCATAGCCAATTCTCTGATGACAGGATTTGATGGAATTCCAATAAGCTTGGTGAAGCTATACTCATATGCAGAAGGTTGGCTGACACAAAACAGCAAAGTTTGGAAGGGAAGAAAATTCAAAAGTATTTTTTAAATTACATTGTAGCAAAAAAAGACCCAATGCTATTTATGGTTACAGATTCCTGTAATTAGCTAGGAGGACTACAGACAACATTAATATTGAGCAATAAAACAGTTTTTGACAGTATCAGTTTAGTACCACATCACTGCAAATGTTCTTTACACAGTGGGGATAGAAACAGAGTGGTAAAATCATAGAATCATGAAATGGTTTGGGTTGGAAGGGGCTTTAAAGCTCATCCATTTCCAACCCCCGACCATGGGCAGGGACACCTTCCACTAGACTAGGTTCCTCAAAACCCCATCCAACCTGGCCTTGAACATTGCCAGTGATGGTTATCTGTTGTGAAGATAATAAGAACTAAATGCTCTCATCTTGCTAGTGTATGTTGGAAAATGCAGACATGCACAAAAAAAGTCGTGATCTTATAAAAGGATTTGGTGACAGAGATATGGTTGAACTATTTGTTGGCCTCTCTGTTTGCTCCAGCTTTCTTTGGTTGGGTGGCAACCATTCTGCTTTTTCTGCACCCTCTCCTTATAAAATAAAAGGAGTACACATCTTTCTGTATCCTGTGTCTGTAAATACACTGCTTTCCAACAAGATAACAATTCATATTTATTCCAATGTTATCAATTTTCTCTTATCATTGTAACAAGAGCTACCAATGTTCCAGAATCTCCAGGATGAACTCTGTCTCTCCATCATCTCAGTGCAAACATCAACACTAAATCTTGCATGTTTTATTGAAAAATCCCCTGATGTTTGACTGAAGGAAAGTTTAACAGAGAAATCTCTGTGTAGAGTAACTCTGACTTCTATTATTCACCACGTAGCTCTGCAAAAACATCGTTTCACTGCAGTGCATAAAGGGGGAAAAAAGGATTATTTTATCAAATTAGAATTATTCTTTGAAGAGCTTTGTCAGCAAAGTTTCCGTTGGTTTTAGTGATTCCTACAATAAAACGTCTTTGTATCAGATCCTGTTCATATTGAAAGAAATGTGCTAGCCTTGATTGTTACAGTAGTACAGAAGGAAACCATACTGGTTTCTTAGATACCAGCAAAAGACACCCTTTCCACAGCAACTGCCTTCCACAACATAATTACATTTTTTGGAAAGATGGCTTGTCTATCTTCATCTAGAGCTATGATCTCCTTCAGTTCTGGTAGATAGGTTAAAATAGTGGTATTTGATTTATTGGATCATCCCAATTCTTCCACAAACATGACTTGTCTTTTCTCATTTTAATATCTGAAACTCTGTTAAAATGATTGTCTAATTCATTTCCAGATCATCATTAAAAATATCAGTCATTATTCCAAACATGTAGGTTATGCTCTCTGTCCTTTTATATAGACCTGGGTACCTGCAAGAATGCATTATTGCTTAGGTCTGTGCCCTGATCTTGTTTAATATACCAGTAAAGACAGCCCATGAGTGTCCTTGCTCTCCCTGAAAGAGCTTTCTTTGGCTATTCACATTTTAAGCTGCAGTTCTATCTTGTCCCTTGAGTTTCTGTTTCTGTTCTGATTTGCACATTTCCTAATCCCTGACAGCACTGTATTCTTTCACTGCAGTAACTCAGTGCTGTGGTTTAACCCCAGCTGGCAACCAAGTCCCAAACAGTCCCTTGCTCCATACCCCCAGTAGGGTAGCAGAGAGAATCAGAAGGGTAAAAGGGGGAAAACTCATGGGTTGAGATAAAGACAGTTTAACAGATAAAGCAAAATTCATGCACGCAAGCAAAACTAAACAAGGAACTCATTCACCTCTTCCCATGGTCAGGCAGGTATTCAGTCATCTCCAGGACAGCAGGGCCATATCGTTTGCAATGGTGACTTTGGAAGACAAATGTCACCACTCCCAACATAGAATCATGCCCTCTTCCTTCCTTTTCCTCAAGCTTCATATACTGAGCATGACATCCTATGATACGGGATAACACTTGGGTCAGTTGGGGTCAGCTGTCCCAGCTGTGTATCCTCACGACTCCTTGTGCACCCCCAGCCCACTTGCTGGTGGGGTAGTGTGAGGAGCAGGAAAGGCCTTGACTCATTTAAGTTCTTCTCAGCAACAGCTGAAACATCCCTGTGTGATCAATACTCCTTCCAGCACAAATTGAAAACGTAGCCCATATCAGCTACTGCGAAGAAAACTGAATCTATCCCAACCAAAACAGGCTCATTCAGCCATAAATATAATCTGCTAGTGTCTGAAATACTGTCTCTTTGCTTCAGACTACTTATTTTGGTCCTGATATTCTCTGATATTCTCTCTTCCCTTCCCCACTCTATTTCTTTTTATGAATGACACTGTACTACTTAAAACTGCTTAAGCTATGGGACAGGCAGGTTTCAGATCTCTCTCTTAGAAGGAACAGTCATACATTTTCCTCTGGTTATGTCCAGTTTCCTGGAAACACCCACCTTAATGACTTCAGGAAGAGTATCAGTTCCTGCATGAGGCTACCAGTTCCAGGCTGCCATTGCACTAACCCATCTACACACTCTATTCCATCCTTAATGTCTTTCTTCCTATCTACAGCTACAATCAGACAGCAAGGATGAAGAGTAAACTTGCTGACATTGGTTATAAATTTAGTTTTTTCTCAGCTTCCAACTCCCTAAACACTTCAGCCAAATATCTCCAGGCTCCACATGCAAAACATGAAGTACACAAATAGCTTTAAAGGATGAAAAACTTGGGAGAGGTTCACAAAGCTAATTAACTGTCATGTTAGTTTCTCTAATGGCACATGTGAGTATGGCAGTTATCAATCTGAAAGCTCTCTAAAGAACAAATAAAAGCAACAGTTAACTAGCCCTTGGGTCTTTTGAGTTTTTAACGAGAAAATAAAATTGAAATATACATGCTCTTTTCAGCTGTCATTTGAAATGTCATACTGCCAGTAGTCTTACAGAAGTATCATCCAAACATTCACAATGCAAACGCTATAAAGGACTACCACCTGCTTAAAAGGATTTAGAGTGTAAATGGACTACAAGCAAAAAACCTGATAATTGAGGTGTCTTCCCTGAGGTTACACTACCTTCCAGGGTCAAGAAGGGAACCCAGCTTTATGAAGCTTAGTCCTCTGTTTCTCCAAGACAAAGGCTTCCTTCTGGAGACATGAGAGCAGGGATCTCTTCCTACACATGGCTTGTTGATCAGCAGCTCAGGTCATCCAGGCAGCTGGACTTCTGGCTGTAAAGGAATCAGCTTTGAGTAAAACTTCTCTCCTCTCAACAGTAACAGATAAAGATTTCCTTCTTTGCGTTTTCATAAGGGGAAAGAGATGGGGCATGCAAGCAGGAGAGAATTCTTTAAACCGTGTCATCAGCAATATTAATCCATCACATATTTCATTACACATGGCTTCCTAAAGAGCTAGAAATGCATACAGCTGAATGACGGTACATCTTTACATAAGTTATTAATGCACTCCTGTAATCCAGTTCTGTTTAAAGGTCAGTAGTGCAATCATGTGCAAACAGAAATGAAGAAGCATCTGAAAAGGTGGGGGAACAGTTGTTCTGTCATGCAAAAACTTGACAAAATTATTAAGTGTTAGAAGTTGGTAACAAAAGGAGGCTTTAAAACCCTGAACCTATTCAATCACATTTACAACACTCTTAAAAATTCTTATTTTAGTTAATTGTATGAAATATAGGCACAAGACCTAGGGTTTTTCTGCTTTGTGCTCTTCCCTTCAACAGACACACCAATATGAGTTCTTGGTTTTCTGTTAAAGAGTGTTTGCACCTCTGTTTCTCCGTTATGTGTATAGCTTGTGTGGAAGGATGTAATTTACAAGCTGAATATTGCACCAGCACGACACAGCCTTTTTCTAAGCAGTGGATTCTAATAGAAGCTCTTGTTCCCAAGTGCTTCACCCAGCAGAATGAAACAGACGGCAGTATGAAACAAAACAATGCGGTAAACACAATGTACCCAGAATTAATGAAGAATTTAGTCATAGGGTAAATAATAGAGAAAAATTAAGAGCGAGAGGCAAGGGTGAAAAAGCGTATGGTTTTGGATGACATTTTAATAGAAATGAGGAGAAGTGACATAAGAAGTGTTCTATTATTATTTTGGCATTTGTCTTAGGATAAGGCCTGGGGAATTAACCATGCCTGAAGCTGCACTCTATTAATGGTACAGGAAGAAGATAATCAAAGACGACATCCCAAATCATTCAACTCCCTGCCAGGGAATCTGACAACAGAAGAGACTTTTGCTCTAGGATGATGCACAAAACTTAGCTACCACCAGAACAGAGTTTCCTGCAGCATCAAAACCAGTAAAGAACATAAGACCCTTGTTAAAGTAAATTAAAGAATAAGTAGGTATAAGCAAAAATATATACTATTCCACAAAGCATGGCCAGACTACAAGCACTGAAAATATTTATCATGCTGGCATTAGCTGAAAATTTGGAGGAACAGAGACCCCACATTGAGTAAAAAATGGTGATACAAATTACTGGGGAAATACAGGGAAAAAAGAACTTGTTAAAGGCAAAACTAAGAAAATATGGGAGGTTTGGGAACAAACATACAAAGTTGTGGCAATATCTTCATTAGCCTCTATTGTCCCTTCTTGTAAATCACCATGGTCAATGAAAAGATTTTTAAATATCTGTTTTATGGAGATAAGGTTAATTTTGCTACAGAATTTCCCATTTTTCTCTTGCAACTATAAAGAGATGATAATGCAGATGTATAAATGCACACCTGGTTAGCTAAATGCCATTAGATATCTCCTGAATCTTGGGCTGATATTAGGCCAGATGGCCAACCTGTTTCATTATCTGAAGCCAAATCAAAACTACTTTGGCACTAGAATTTTCCTGCAAGACTGTGAGGAAGAATAACAGTATTATACTTAAATCCTGTACAGCCAGCTTGATGTATACCTCTGTACTTTTCTTTTGGAAGAGATAAGTATGAAGAATGTTGAATAGGAGGATCCTTGAGTTCTAGACGTAGGAGCGATAACTTAGACTCACCATTTGGTCAGGAAAAATAATTCCCACTGAGCAGGGACATGTGAAAAAAATAGAGGCGAAAGCAAATGATCAATAACTCTTTGAGCTGCAGTTTCCTCCTGGGAAAGCTACCAAGAAGTAGTAAAGTTAGAGTTAGATAAGCCACATAATCCTGCTTCTAGAATTTTAGAAAGTAAAATGTGCTACCTTTAGCAAGAACTGGAACTTTAGTTATTCAGAACCTGCCTTCAGGGAAGCCCTGTTCTGTATAATTGCATCTGTTTTCTCAGCTAAGTACAAAACAAGTAAAATATTCAGATGAAACTTGTTCGTAAACAGAACATGGTTATATTGTTGAACAGACAGTTGCCTTTTAAACAAGCATCGGTCTGTATTGCACAGCAAAATGTTTTCTTGCTGAGCAGGTCCTAAGAATAAAAAAAAAGATATAATCTTAGCATGCTGCAAAATGACTTTAGCACAACACAGATTTTCAAGCACTAAATTCACTTTTAGATGCATTTCCACTATGCGTCAGGGGCATGAGTTGATTTAAGTGGGGGAGCAGATTTGTGGGAGAGTGGAATAGCTGCAAGGGAAAGATACATTACAGTTTTGATTGATGTGTGGCAGGCTGCCTATTAATTTGGTATGTATGTACATGTTAGCTGAATGCACTATGATTGCTTTGAGATAAATGAACAAATGATGCCAATGAGTATCAGTACCTATTTGTAATACTCATGTTCTTCGCAGTGTTCTGCAAATCTGACAGCCTGGAATTCATTCATAAGTGTGCATATTGACAGGAATAGAAGAGGAACATAATGCAGACAAAAAATAATACCATCTGTTATACCCATCTTGGAAGGTAGCAAACAGAAGAAAAACTGCCTGCCTAAAGATTCAGTGACAACATGGGGAGTAAATATAGAGGATACTGTTGCAGACATCTTTACCTGAGCTAGAGTCCTAGGTACCTTTCATTCGTGGAAAAACATAGTTTACTCACATGTGCTGTGCTTTAGACATCCTTGTTATCTAACAGAAGGAAAATAATAGTCAAGTACCCATAGTTGGTGAGATGAGCATCATCCCTGTATATATATTCTGCTAGAAGCAAGAGCAAGGTTTATCTCAAAATACCTGAGCAGACCGGACAGAGCAACCAACCATTTTTAATGGTTGATAATGTTACTTTTCAAGAGCAAAAGGACCCTTCCACCTGAGCACAAACCTATCCTAAACTGCCAAACTGTGACCATAGGCCTAATTGTACAGATGTGCAGTGATGCCATTCCATTAAATGAAGGATGCAAATAAACACCTTACAGTGATGATGTTGTTAGTGCAGAGCAAGCCACCCTACTCAGACTTAAGAAGCTTGGGAATACCAACCCATTTTAGAAACAAGATATAATTTCTTGGAAATGTGTGAGCACAACCCTCCACTGAATGTTCCACACGGAGTACTAGGCAATTACTTTGTTCGGTGCGATTTCAGTCGATAGGGTAAGTGTAGAGAAGCTATCAGG
This sequence comes from Bolborhynchus lineola, assembly GCA_025448015.1. Taxonomy (NCBI): domain Eukaryota; kingdom Metazoa; phylum Chordata; class Aves; order Psittaciformes; family Psittacidae; genus Bolborhynchus; species Bolborhynchus lineola. The sequence goes on along the minus strand of JAOEHX010042021.1, from coordinate 12,066 downwards.
TTACATCTGCGGAGTTGTAGGGCTCATATTCTGAACAGTCGAACTGTGCTAACCACCTGTACCTGCCAATGCAGCCTGGGATGTTCCTAATCAATGAAGTTGGTATCACTTCTGTACAGTAACATGCTGCGTGGTATGCTGTCATTGTGATTTGAGGTAAAAAGAGGAAAGGAAAGACAAAATCAAATGTGAAATTCAGTATGTGTTTCAAAGTCATGCATTCAGTGGGGGTTCTCAAATGCAATCAAAACCACCAAACTATAGTAAATTCACCAGTTTAACAACTCTGGTAACAACTATGATTTGAAATAACAATTCATATTCTTGTTGAATCATTAAAAGCCTAAAAAATTTGAAATAGCATCTCCCTAACTATTCTTGACTATTCCAGAAATAAACATGTTGATATATCTCCCCCTACTTCTAATAAGACCCTTCAAGGCTCTCACACCAGCGCTGTGTGCATATGTATTGCTGTCGCCATAAAATCATTTTCCTCACATCAGACAGAAGGAAGTTGTCATCATCGGTAGCCCAGAAAAAAAGAGAAAAGTTTAATCAAAAAAAAATCACAAATCTTAAAGCCATTTAAGCTTACGAAAGTGGTGTCAGTCTTTGTAGTATTAGATTTTTAACACCAGATGGTACTCTCTGAAGGTGTAAATTGCAGTACCACAAGTTAAGTTGTTGCTTCAAAGTAATAAAGACACATTTGTTTTTATAAAACCCATAATGTAATGATTGCCTAAGGTTCAGTTTCCTGTCTTAGAATAAGAAAGTATTTTGAAGAAAGAAGAGTTCTCATTTTTTAATATTTTGAGAGTGTTCAGATTTATTAATGTTTTATTAAGAAGCATACTTGACTAATGCTTTTCAGCATTTGAACATTCAGAAGTGAAGAAAACAGTTTAGTGTGTGGTTTTTTAACCACTGGGTTTAGTTTTCTATGCATAAATGTGTACTGTTGGATGTTAGCTGGTGGTTCTTCATAGTGATTCATCAGAATTTCCAGTGAAGGAAATGGGAATTCAATTGTAGAGGTGTAAGGCCAAAATTGTGTTCAGTCTGCCATTTTATTTCCTTTAGCTATTTTACTAAACATGGTTTTGCTGAGTTTCTACAGTTTGAGATTGAGCACTTAAATCTGCACTTAAATTTTGAAGTTCATCTAACAGAAAAGAAAGAATTAGTTCCAAATAGTGATAGCGTCATCACAAAAGAATGCTTACAGGTTTGTAACAGTGCATTCACAGTTTTATGGCACTGCTACTCCAGTTGTAATTAAGGACTGCTCGTGAGTAAATGTCTGAAAATCATTAGATGAAATAAGCTAAATTACTCTTTGTGTTGTATTATGAGAGGAAAGGGGGCTAAAGCTAAAGCAAAGTTAAAAGCACCTGAAAAATCGACATTACTCCATTGAAACTCTGATGAATAGCTCATATAATTTTCATTTTCCAAATTGAAAAGGAATGATAGACACTCTGTTAAAATAAAACAATAGAAATATGTGCAGCGGAATTTAGACAAGTCCTTTGCAAGCTCTCTTATAGGGTATTTTCCCTACTCTTTAGCTAATTTGCGGAATATGTAAAATAAGATTGAAATTGAACAATTCACTATTAGATCCAAAGTGCAAGGAAAAATTCATTATGCCAAACACTTCAGCAAAAAACACTTTCCAGTGCCTTGAATGGTTCTGTTTCACAAACTGAATTGTAATATGTTGCTGAAGAACATAAAGCACTTCTTATTTGCTGATGATTGTGGTGCATCCTTTAAGGAGTTTGCTCATTTAATACACCTTCACACCAGGTCTTCGTTTGCATCATTATGTTCTCAACTTTCTTTTTTTCCAGACAAATATCATGTTTTTCCATCTCTTTACATATAACTGTATATATTTTCTGGCTGAAAGTTATAAATCTATACAAGAAGATGCTCAGGATTACATTTCTGAGGCAAAAGAGTATTAGAAATATATCAAGGTTACAGCACAAGTCAATGTACTCATACTTTTCTGAGCAATCTGTCACTCTGCATTTCCCAATAGCACACACTAATGGCATGATGGCTAGAAAAATGTGAGCTGCGTAGAACAGTAAGCATTTTTCATGTCTTCAGTTGATTATCTTGATCAAAGTTTAACTCCTGAGCATGTGTGAATATCCTGTAAAGTGTTATTTGCTTTGTTTTTAACTTATTAATGATGGTATTAGGAACAACAGGTAACATCTGACTTTCCTATCTGTGTTTGCCAGTTGACTTATCACTAAAAGGTGAAAATGTGGAAATGAGAAAGAAAGGGACTTATAGCAGCAATTCCTAAGGGAACATTTATTAATCTTGAAAAAATGTCTAATCTGCTCCAAAATTGGAGTTCATAGTGTGAAGTATCACCCTATCAAATGCTAGACTGAAAGGAAAACCTCAAATTTCCTCCTGCCTTTCTCTTGGTAGTACATATTAAGCATTTGGTTTATGTTGCTATCAGTTACCTAAAGGAAACACTGCAGAATTCTAAGCGTGCATGAGCATATACATTTTAGTAGTTTATTAATTAAACTAACATTATAATGCATGTCAATGATCACAGCAGGCTTCAATGGGGAGCCTTATTACAACAGATATTGAAAGAACAGTAGGGTGGCTGTCACAGATTAACATTACTGACATTATCAAACGGACATTGTGGGCTCAGGTAGGGAAACATAGTTTATTAGTTAGAGTAATGATAATGTTGTTAGCTCCCTGCAGTAGCTAATTATAGGTGCCAGATAGTGTTAATGCATTTAAGGATCTGTTGCTGTTTTCTATTAAAGTCTTAGAACATACAGCTGCACTGTAAAAAAATATTTAAAATGAGAAGAGGTCTTTAAAACAGATCTACATAAACCTGAAGCAGAATTTAACATAAATATTCTAAACAACAGTGTAAGCTATTCATAAATTAGCATAACGGTTCCCAAGAGGGCTCTGAATCTCTAAAACTGACTCCTACTGGAACACAAACTACCCACAAATCCTTGACATAGAGAAAATAGGACAGGGACACCTTATATATTCAAGACAAAAATTTTGCCTCAGTTTTCTGTGCTAATCATAGAATTACAGTATAGTAGAGGATAGAGAGCACTTTTGGAGAACATCCAGTCTGTAACAGTACTCAAAGCATGCTCAGCTAGAGCAGATTGTCCAGGTCCATATATGTAGTCAGGTTTCACTTATCTCCAAATGGAGACCCCACAACCTTGCTGAGAAAGCTGTCCTGATGCAAATCATCACTACAAGGAAAAGGAAAAAGAAAAAGGGTTTTTTTTGTATGTTTAAGCAGTTTCTTGTATTTCAATTTGTGCCCATGCACAAATGATTTAAAGTGGATTCTTCTCTTCAGGCTTGTTCTCAAACCAACTGTTTTCTGTGGCTCAAATTCTTGCAAGAAATTCTTAACAACCACTTCTGCAAACTTAAGAAGAAACTTTAATGGTTTAGCCCATCTGAAGCCTACTCCTGTCAGGAACTCCTGATCTCTGTTCATACTATGACCCTCTTTCTCACTGTATTTACCCAAACTTTATCTTCTATCTTCCAGAGATCCTCCCCTAACTGGGCATCTTCTGTTGCCTTTACAAAGAGGTGGAAGATTCCTCTCTTCAGACCTTCTAATCTGGCCCAGAATGAAGCAGTTGAGAGAAAACAGACAGCTCTTTGCTGCAGGACAGGCCCTCTTCTTAACACTACATATTACAGTGTTTGCAGGAAAGAGCAAATCAACATAAACCTTTCAGAATGCTATATGAGAAAGAAGTAATGCCTTTGACACTTCTGACTTAGCATGCTGAAAACTTTGAGTGTATGCTCGGATAATTTATGATGTTGAAGTATAACACTTATCATCTAATCATCTCCAGGCCTCTTGAAATACATGCTTTGAAACTTCTTGATTTGCTGTGAAAAAAGTGAGTTTTCATTATTTCTAAGAGTGGTTTTGTTTAAATAGAATCCTATCAAGCCATTCCTCTGTTGGCAGTTTACAAGAAACAAATGGAAGTACATTGAGTTATCAGATTGTTGAAAAGAAAAACAAATTTCTAAGAAAAGATGGCATATGAATTTATGAGCAAATTAAAAAGGTAACTTATGCATGTATGAGCACCAAGATCCCTTGGCACAATATACAATAGTGCTCCCAAGAAGCTCTTACTGTCTGCTTCATCAACCATGGGTATGGTGAAGAGATCCTAAGTATTCATTGACTTGACAGCAGCTTCAAAGGAGTCTATTCAGTCAACAATTCATGTTCCTGTAGATTTGCATAATAAAATATAAAAGCTTCCTAGGAAACACCAGACTCTATTAGGTCAACCACTGTATAATTCTGCCACATGGGATTAATTTCACTTTAAACTTTCTTTAATTCCTTTTTGAATGTGAATAGGTTTATGCATTAATTTGTTTGAATTTTTCCTGAACCAGTTTATGAGTTGGAGATAAGAGGTTAAAGCACCACAAAACATGAAATTGCTTCCGTATTTCATTATAACAATTCTCATAAAGCACTAGCTGTTTACAGGTGTGCAAGTATGAGGACCGACATTCATGTGGCACAGAACAGCAAGAAAAACAGTTTAAAAGAGGACTGAAAAGCATTATGGTGATTGTGAATGAATAGGAATAAAAATCAAACTGCATTCAAATCTTCTCTGTATAACAGTATGTTAAGTGCAAATAACAGGGGAAGGTAAAAGAGATAATTTGAACTCTTTAGGGTGGGCAGTGGAAAACGGCTGAAGAAACACAAATTCACAAAGTTGTTTGTGAACTAAGGCTGTGAGTTAGAAATTATCAGAACAACCAATCAGTACAGCAAAGAAGTTATATCAGGGGTCTGAGGAATACATGTGGTAATGCAGGAATTTTACCAACTGCAGAAGCCTTTAGTCTAGTTGGAATAGTGACACTAGTCACTGAATCATAGAATGCTTTGGGTTGGAAGGGTCCTTAAAAATCATACAGTCCAACCACCTTCCCATGTGCAGGAACATCTTCCACTAGACCAGGTTTCTCCAAGTCTCATCCAATCTGGCCTTGAACCCTGCCAGGGATGGGTCATCCACAGTTTCTCTTCTTTTCTTCTGGATGAAGAAAAGATTCTCATGAAGCACTAGCTTTATGAGAATTATTTCCTCTTTTCTTCTAAAGAAAAGAGGAAATATTGGTGGCAGGGTGAATGGAAAAGAGAAATTCTCATTTTTCATTAATGAAATTTAATAGGGTAAGGGAAACAACTGCTGGTTTAACTAGCTTAAACTTGAAAAAGAAAGCCTGAAGATCATAGACTGGAGAAAACAATTCAGTGTTGTCCTGGGAATACAGTACATGTTCTTTGTCTTTCATCTTTTCTTTCATCCTGTGATCCTAGATCATTCAGAGTTTTGTAAGTTTAGTCTCTTTTACAAACTGTTGACTATGCTGAAAATCCAAGGATCACCCCAAATTGCTTTAGGCAATTTCAACCTGAGGTTAAAACAGGCAGTTCTGAGACACTCAGCTCTGGGACAGAAGAAACCACTGTGCAGCAAGGGCATTTCCCCAAGGACCCAACCTCAATGTTGCTTGGATAAATAATTCTGGGTAAGTCAGTATCAACCATTTTGCCACGCCTGTGGCTTTGTAGATGGGGAGTTAGAATAATAGGATCATAGAATCATAGAATAATTCAGATTGGAAAGGACCTTAAGATCATCTAGTTCCAATCCCCTGCCGTGGGCAGGGATACCTCACACTAAACCATGTCACCCAAGACTCCATCCAGCCTGGCCTTGAATGCTGCCAGGGATAAAGAATTCACAACATCCCTGGGCACCCATTCCAGTGCCTCCCCACCCTCATAATAAAGAACCTCTTCCTTATATCTAACCTGAACTATGCAAAAATATCAGATATAACAGTGACTTTCACACAGGCAGATGAAAGTAGGAACACAGTGAGGCTGGGGCTTTATATTAATAGTTGGATGTTGGTTTTCAGATGTGTTACTTGTGGGAGGTGTGGGGCTTTAAGCAAAACTACTTAAAAAAATCCAGGTTTGAGAATTAGATTTTGATTGACACCATAGAAGGGACTCAAATTCACGTCTTAAGAAAAATATGCAGCATACCCCACTTTGGTTGCATACCCAGTGAAGCAGCAATTCTTTGCACTGCTGAGAGAAAAACACATCCCTGAGTAAATCCAGAGTTAGCAAGGATATCTTGATTTTTTTTTCTAATAACCTAAGGGCTGACACCCAGTTATTAAGGCAAATAAAACCCTCTTGCATTTTCCAAGTTATGAGAATAGTTTTTGCACTTTCACATCTGTAGTTTTCCTCCATTTTAAGGCTAACAAAGGGTAAGTGTCAGGGAAGGACAAAAGTACGGCAGGCATGAGATCTGCATGGAAAATACTGCAACTAAATGAAAGCAGAGCTGACTTTCATTTGATGCAGCTGCTGAGTTATTCAAGGACATCGCCCTCTGGCTGCACTGTCATCAGATACCTTTGAAAGATCCCCAGGGTGAGTGACAGTGGGTCAGGAATGACCCAGCTCAATTCCCTTTTTATTGTTTTTCATTGTAATCTGATTATCTGGTGCTACCATGTGTCAAAGTGACATTGTTTGACAACTGCATCAAATTCACAGGAGCACAGGAGTATGTGAGGAAAAAGATGTGCTTCACTCAACCCTTTCAACCTGCCTTGGGGATTGCATGGGCTTTTTTGGTTGGTTTTTCAATCTGTCTTTTTCTCTACCAGTGCAAATATCCAATGGCTTGAATAGCTCTAATTAAACACCACATTGTGGATGCAGGAGCAGTCACCCAACTAGGTAACTGGTACAGTCATTGCCTGAAATCAGTAATTCACAGGGCTATAATGTCTGAAAAAAGAGAATCTTAATTTTTAACTACTTGATTGCCAGTGGATGTGGAATCTACTGTGGGAACATGGAAAGAGTGGAATGCAGGATAAGGACAGAGTGGGAGTATGGATTATCTATAGACTAAAGACAGCTTTGGAATAAGCGATTATGTTCAAGCAAGACCATGCAATTTTAACCATATTTTTATGACTACAAAATAACTTATGAAATGCTTTTATATGACAGGAGGTTTTTTAGGATTCTTTGCAGTTATCAGATTCCTATATTCCTTAGGTGCAGGACAGAAAACTCACAGAGCAGAGGGAATAAGTTAAAGGAAGAGGTACTATTTTAAGAGAACAGAAGCTGCTACAGACACAGGCCCAGAAATCCAATACGCACATAAATTATTCGCCTGCAGATACATAATCAGGGTCACGGTGGAAGAGGCACCCAACAAACAGCAAGGTGCTATGAGGGGTACTTTCAACATTTCCATTAATAGACTGTCTTTCTATCTGTGACCCAGCATGTGTGTTGGCTGTGTACTGCTGGAGGTGATACCTTTCAGATGAGATGGAAAATGAGGTTCTGACTACATGTAGTCACTAATGATCCCATGCCAGCTTCTGTGAGAGCAGGAGATAACCCAAGTGTCCTGGGAGAGCTTTGGTTCAGATAATTATGTTTTGCTGATCTGAATTCCACCTGTGGTTTAAATTAGATATTCTTTCTGCAGTAACCTGTTGTGTAGGTTCACTGTTTACAGATAAGGTACTGCCATTTCAGGGATACCTGAGTCTTTATGCTTAGGATAAAAGTTCTTAGCATGAAAACAGTCCCAGTTTTAGTGCTACAAAGACACCTTCATTGACATTTTGAAGAATGGGGTGGGAAGGACAGTGGGCCACGTGCAAAATGGAAAGGGGAAAATTCCAGTAAATTAGGATTGACTTCCAACAGGTTAATAAAATAAAATATGAATTAAAAAATTATCAGACAATGAAAAACAAAATATGTATCAGTAAGGAAAAAAGAACTTGAGCAGGCTCCTAAGCCTCCAGGTATAATAATGTCTTCTATTTCTAACTCAAACCATCAGAACCCTGGGCAGACAATGTGGTAACACTGCGGCAAAAAATAGAAAACAAGAATAGAGAGGGTACTGGCCTTCCTTGCAAACACATGACAGAAGCCTAAATGCAATCCAGCATTTAACCCAGCCTTAAAAGTGGCCAGAAAGGCTGAATTGTGACAAATTATATTAAACTTCAATCAGCACATGCAAATGGTGTGGTGGCATTGGCTTGAAGTTCATGCTGGCAAGTAACATCTGTGCTCATGTGTGCAACTCCTCAGCTGTCTCTTGAACTGGTGTCTTTAATTCAGAAAAAGAGATACTAATAGATCTGTCAAGATAAAGAACCTAAAGTCTGCAAGACTAGATGACACAGCGCTGCCAAGAGAGACCAAATGGCATCAGTTGAATTTGATTTGATTGAGCAGTAACTTGCAGTGTGACACTACAGAAAAGAAGATGAAGAGCTGCGTGTGCTTAGGTGTCATATCCTTAACCATAGATTCATAGAATCAAAGAATAGTTAGGGTTAGAAAGGACCTTAAGATTACTCAGTTCCAATCTCCTGGCATAGGCAGGGACGCCTCACACTAGACTGTGTTGTCCAAGACTCCACCCAACCTGGCCTTGAATGCTGACAGGGGCAGATCAGGTTTCTTTGGTTTTCTCTGGGTAGTACTTTGCATCTGAAATACTGTGCATAGACTATTCCTGTCAATAACTAATGAGAGAACCAGACATCAGCAAAAAAGCCTTAGTCAAATTGGCAGCTGTTCATGGAAGGGGCTGGAAGCAGATCACGATTAAGGGGCTGAAGTGACTGAATAATGAGGAGTAATTAAAAGGCTAATTTATGACTAAACATTTAATTTTGATGATGGAGGTCAATGGGAGTTTCATCATTTACTGTAAAGGAAGATGCATCAGACCTCAGGAGAAGGATGTTCTATATCCACCATCAACTTTCCAGCTATTATTTTGACATTTCTGAGCTAGATAACATTTCTGAACATAAGAAAAAGGAAAAGAAGATTTTTATATGAGCGCTGTAGTTGCAAGAAACGAGAGAGGACCTTTGTTCAAATGAGAATCTTCTCAATAGTATTTCCTAAGAAAAATGCTGAGACCTAGGTAGTCAACAACTGGGTAAACTGCAGCAATCAGGGCACTGAGGAACAGGTAATGATGGTGAAACCTGCAGTGGCTAGGTGGCCAAATATGATTGAATCTCCTCCATGAGGATCTAATGTTACTTTATGCGATTAATTCAGTATCAAAGTTGATTGTTGTCCTGGAGACAACACAATATCATTGTCAGCCTTATGGATTTTAAAGGAGCTGGAATAAGTTTGGGAATTGCTATGACTTTTTTACTAGTGCATCATTAAAAATGGTTCTTAAAACTATTGATTATAGATTCACATTTACCATTAATATGTAAGATTGACTGAATTGCACCCTTCACGTCCCAAAATATTATTTCATATGACTAAGGCAATAGCATATCCTTCCTACAAGATACCCTGAATTAGAGTGGACAAGGTCCTGAGTAACCCTAAATGGACTTGCTTTGGCCATGAGTTTGAACTAGACCTCTGGGGGTCTCTCCCAAACCAAGGTTCTGTGAAATAAATCACACTAAGTGGTAGCAAAGGTCCTGAGTACAGACTTAGGATGTTAGCACGTCAGTGCTTTCATATTTCAGCAAAAACAATGCAAATAACATATTTGATTCTTTCTCTTGTTTTTACTTCCTCTAGTTTCATCAGAAATATCCATGAAACTGATCCTCTTTATTTATTAGGCACATCTGCTTATTTCCTCTGAGAGATAAAATTCAACTTTCCCTGCTTTCATGAAAAATTTAATGCTCTCCTTCTTACCTACTGAATTTATTTTCTCATCAAGCAATGCTTAAGATCATTATTATTCACATGTTCCAAGTTGAGCACCATTTAATTGACTTTGTTGAACCATTTCCTTGGTTTGGTAAATAACTGAGTCTATTATTAAGTTGATTTGTTAACAAAATTAGAAAAGGATAATTAGTTAGTAAGAAGAAGAAAAATATGCTTCAAATGTCACCAGGAGCCAAAGGTGCAATTCAAAGGAATAAATCCAAGTTCTTATTCAGAACATTGTTTAACAGCTATGCTCTGTTCAGCAGAACCTGAACTAATCTCAACTGGCTGAGAGAGTTTGTCTATTTAAATGCACAGTAAATCATACATTACTAAAAAGCACGCTTTTAGTTCTGGGAAAGATAGTAAATCACAGGAGTGATTTTCAGTTTCATAAAGAGGAGAAACCAAATAGGCTACATTTTTGCTTCTAATTGGGCTACATTCCTGATTATATTAATTCTATTTCACAACCATTTATTTCACCTTCTTTCTGAAACACATTTTTACTACTGAAATTTGCTTTTACAAAAAACAAACTATCTTTGAACTATAACAGTACATATAGCTTTCAGCTGGAGATCGGTGTTTCATTATACTAAGTGTTGCCCACCTGATGTAACAAAAAAGCCCATCACAATGTCCAAGATTTTTCACCTAAACAAATCTGCAGGCTTAGAAGCTTAACATTTTCATTTTTGAGATTCATAAGGACATCTAAGTGAAAATTTTGTATGAAAAAAGACTACAAGACAAAGTAGCTGAGGCCATGTGAATTCTATAATTGTGCATTTAGCAAATAAACCTGACTGCTGCAACTGTCAATTCTTCCTTTTCATTATTATGGAGAAATGTAGGCTTTACTTTTGACCAAGAATTCATGCTTACTGTATTTTTCAAGTTGTGTGTGAACTAATGTATGCTAATTAGGGTAATGATTTCAAAAAGACACTTAGTAATCCTTTAAATGCTTATTCATATTAATTGAGCTAAGAATCAGCACACTATTATTTGCCATTAGAGTTTGAAGGCATACTTATTGCTTTCCCTCCTCTAACTCAAATTAAGGAATCTGTTATATAACAAGTACTGCCTCAAAGTTTTATCAGTGATGGGGAAATGTGCCTCTTGCTGTCCAATTCAAATCAGTAACATCAAAGGATAATACAGCTCCAAGAAGTTTTATCTTGTAGGTCTTACAAGCTTTTGTTTTTTCCTCAAGAAAAATTGATAATCATGATTGAAAGTCTTTTGAAGCTACTGTTATGAATATATTAGAGATAGAACAGTTCAAAGAACCTTGAAGTCCCAAGGGAATTGCTAAAATCAATAGAAATTTTCCCATTAAATTTGGTAGCTGTAATCTACATTTCAAGGTGAGCAGGTGTCCAGTCTTTTGCAATTATAATTCAAGTTGTTTCTGGGAAAATAGGGAATGGGTTTGAAAATCATTTCAGAGCTTTCATTCTTACAGCTGCTAGTAACTACATGAAAATTGTTGGAAGACCTCTTATGGACATGGAGTCATATAGTTTCATATACAGTTTTATATATAGTTATGAGAGGAAACATCAGTCAAACATCTCTGCTTCATGGTTACAGACCTCAGACCTTTACTTGGCTGGTCCATGGTAAGCTTAGTGTCTCATCTCCCAATGTGTATCCTTTCACCTTGGTGCTCAGACTCTGCTATTACCTACATAACTGAAGTTTTCAGCTCAACAAAACAAAAAATATCAGCATCTTTCGTACCTGTACTTAGGAAGACAAAGCCAAAATTCTTATCCTCCCATTTTCTTATGTTCTAAAACTGGAAGCAGGTGGTGTCTTCAGGGATATACATCTTTAACAGTCAGTCTTCTTTGTGTTTACAGCTCTGGTTTAAGCCTGCCTTCAGGTATCTATTGAATACTTCACTTGCTTACACTAGTGAAGTGTAGTTGGTGTTCTCTGGGCATTCATACAGTAGATGTTTCTTCAGGTGTTGTACCCAAAGAATGAAAACCACCTGGCATCATGATATCCAATATTTTCTGGATTCCTTTATCGACACTGTCCCACAGAACATCCTTGTCTCTAAGTTGGAGAGGCATCATTTTGATAGGTGGACCACTTGGTGGATAAAGAACTGGATGGATGGCCACACGCAAAGGGTTGTGCTCAATGGGTCAGTGTCCAGCTGG
>JAOEHX010042020.1:5890-16863 GCA_025448015.1 Bolborhynchus lineola | reverse complement strand
TCAGTTTGGGTCAGGTGCTCTGTCTCTGCTTCCTCCCGGCTTCCTCTCCTCCCTGGCAGAGCATGAGACTCAGAAAGCCCTTGGCCAGACCAAACATCACTAAGCCATAACTAAAAACACTGGTGTTATCAGTGGTGTTCCCAGGCCGAAACTCAAAACCACAGTGCTGCACCAGCTACCGAGAAGGAGAAAAATGACTGCTACTGCTGAACCCATGACAGTGTCCTACACCTGTTATGGTGTAGACACCAGCTGTGTGCATTTAATTCGAAAAGAAGTTTGAATAGACACTATCATTGTGAATCTAAATGTGGAGACTTAAGGCAAAAAGATTCTTATAGAAAGCAAATCTCACCTTCAGTGAGTTATGCCGAATCTTACTTGTTTTAGTGCAATTCCCCAAATAATCACAGTACTCAGTTCCTTGGTATCCTTCAACCTGTTTAAACTCAAGGCCATTGCTTTCTAAGATGTTTAAAGATACAGGTGGAAAAAAATAAGCCTCTTCTTCTTTTTCATAATCAATACATCATTTTCCTGAGTAAATATTAACAATGAAAGCAATTAATAGCTTTAAGATTTCTCCTAGCTTATCTGATGATTTAAACATGATTCCTGACATAGGCTACAATCTCAGCATTTTGTGTATCAGACCTTTTACTGTGAAAATCCTCTCTTCTCTGTGTAAGGGTATTTTTTTTGCTGCCTCTTTAATTTTAAAATCCTGTTCCGAATGCCTTCAGTTTACAGATACCACCCAACAGTGAGAAGCTTCCTTAGTATTAGTATTATTAGCCTCTTCTTTTACATATCCTCATTTTGCATGAGTTTAAATCCACCTACCTGAGTAAAGCTGCTCTGTGACTACATCATGGTGATAGCAGCATTTAACCCAACAGTTCAGCCCTCAATTTCATCTTCATGGATGATCGACTTAGTTGTTTCCTTCTTACAAAGCAAACTGAAGATACACAATCAGAAGAGCCTCTCAGGAAGGACAGGCTTTGGCGTACTCGCCCTTTATGGCACAGACTCTTGCCTTTTATGCTTTTGCACCATTAGGGAGTAGCTCTGGCTCTCAAGAAACAGTGCTGAAAAAATACCAGCTGTAGTCTTACAAAGTGTTTACTGGCACAGTGATACTGTCAGAGGTGTGATGAAGAGTGGTTTTTGTGCTTACCGACAAGTAGACTACAGTTTTCCCTGTTAAAAAGTGAATATGAGCCATGACACATATATATATATATGCATTTGTATTTACAAGAATTCCCTGATCATCCAGAATGGAAAAAGATTAAAACACACTTCAGGAAGGGAATGATCAGGATTCCATCCTACAGGAACTGAGATGAAGCAGGATGAGACAAAGCTAGTGTATATCTATATACATTCCAGCAAAGGCTAACATGGGATGTGGCTTAGACAGAAGATCAAGAAGTCTAGAAGATGTCTTGCAATTACCAGTTTAGACATAGCCCTGAAAACCATGTCTATGCCTGTTTTGAAGGAACATTGTTAGCTGTTCCTTCACTAGCATAACCATCTGTCTTGGGGAGAAGGTGAAATCAGATATGTGAGTTTTGTCATATAAACTGCAACTCAGAAATGTGCCAATAGAATATATCACCTTCTACATTTACACTGAAGCTTGAAAAGAGAGTCTCTTCTCTTTTTTGCTCTTCTCACTGCTGATCTGTTTCCTGATCAATGCAAGGGGTTCATTCCCTACCATGTGTTTGCTCCCATCTTGCAGATTATTCTAGAGACATGGACCCCTCATCTAATCTCCCTTTGGCAGGCTGTTCTTGCCGATTCATTGTTACTGCCCTCTTGGGATGGCCTGGGTTCCTATAGTGACCTTTTCTAACTGCGTTTCAACTAGGTGAGATAGAAGGGTTTATATGTTCTGATATTACTTAGATATACGGCCACTGTCTAAAGTCTGCATATTGCCTCATTGACTGCAGCACTCCTGGGCGTGTAACTTATTTCACCTGTTTACCTAGGCACTTTATACTGCTCTCAATGACTCATTATTTGTATTACAAGACTGCCTACAGCAGTAGTCTACAAATCAGAAATTACAACTGGAGGCAGGATGATAGTAGGAGATATAAGGGAGTGTTATAAGAAATGCAGGTTTTTTTACTCTACTTGCAGTTGAATGTCTGTAGGTGAGCAAGAAGGAGAAGCTGCAGTCATAAGCAATTTGGAAATGAAGCTTATGATCTCGAGTAATGGCTAAATCCTAATAGGCAATGTACAATAGAGACAGCACTTAGAGACAGAAATACATGGCTTACAATCTATGTAGCTATTTATATAATTTAAATAGGTGGGGGTGAAATGGTATCCCTTCACTATGATAATGAATACTCATATAAAGGTCTGAGAAATAAACACTGAAAGTGTTTAAGCCAAAGACCAGAACCATTTCACTTCTCTGGGAGTATCCTGCTGTGGGTTTTCACAGTGGTGAAGGTAATATTTGTCTATATGGACACATTGTAGTTTGAGCCTCCATTTAGGAAGATGATGTATTACAAACTATTAAGTAGCAGCATTTCAGTAAATCAAATAAATGTCTAATCAGTACCTATGCATTATGCGCAGCTACTCTGTGTCATCAACAAAAGGATTCAGGATTTGCAGAGGCTTTTACACTCTGTTTTTCCTTATCAAAAAGAAATAATCTGATGGGTTCATTGCTCAGTTTCTCTTGAGAACCTCAATGGATTCTCAACTTGTAGCTGCAATTATGTTAGTTATAATTCAGTTAAATGGAAATATATGCTATATATGTTTTCTACTTATATTTAGAGATTTCAAATTATCTGTCAAACCTCACTAAAGGACAAAAAAGTCTTAGGAATTTTGAATTTTTTCATCAAAGTAGGTTTCTGGTATTTCCAGCTTTACAAGCCTGCCCGATGTTGTAGAGCTTAGACTGTGAAATCATTGAATTGCAAAACTATGATAATATTACTATTTTTACTGCAGCTTTTAATATTAATTTGTTGTTTATATAATCTCAATTGTGTGAATATTTTTTGGGGGGCTTAGGAAACAAGGTAAATCAACAAAATCTGAATACATGTAAGATATTCACAGATCAATATTAGTATTTTTTATTAACCATATTACTTCATGAATAATTAGAATTGATATGATTTCAATGAGCTACTGTCTTGCAGCAAACGGAACAGAGTGTTTCCATCCCAGCACAATAGCATCTCCATTGTTGTCAATTTTTTGTCTAAGCATCCTTGTCCAAGATTGTGCTGTGCTCTCACCAGACTTCCCCTAACATTCTCTTCAGCTTCAGGCAAAACCAGTAATTAATGATAAGACTTGAGTGGTGTACAGATAAGTACTAAGCCAGACTGCCTCTTTTCATTTCTGCCGGTTGCTTGCTCTCTGATCTTCAGCAATTCCTCAGATTGATAGTAGGTAAAATGGCACATTATGAAAACTATAATGCGTAAGTCTACTGTTTCAAAGTAGATTAATTCAAATCTGTGGTTCTATGGGACTCTCAAGATCTTTGATCTAAGTAAAGATAATTTTGGTAAAGTTTACAGGAACTATTTCAGTATGCCTATGGAAAATCTTTCAAAATATCTATACTTTGAAAAATGCTAGGAAAAATTGGTTTAAAGACAATTTCGTGCTGTAATCTTTTCATGATATGGTGATTCTAGTTGTATGTATTAGTGTTGCGGCTGTGAGGGTATGAAGTCTGGGAGTAGAATGTGTATTTTTGTTAAATAAACTTTTATACTAAAAATAATGATGCAATTTCAAAGATAAAAATTGCCTATTCTTTGTAAACTATGTCAGTTGGTTTAAAGAAATTACAATATCACCAGAAAATGACAATGCTTAGCAGTAGAGTTTTCTATAACATACATAGCTGTAAATCTTCCCGTAAACACAATTATATGGGGTAACACCCTCCTCCTTCCCCCCTGATTTTGCTAGTGCTTTTTAGCTTGTTGGAATGAAGCTGGATATGTTACACTGCCAACAGATGCATCTAACTTAGAAATGCCTCTTCTTACAACTGTACAATAAATCTTTCTCTAATGCCAGCTAAACTTACGATCTTTCATTTCCTTTCCCTTCTCCTTTCCTTTCCTGAGATTGTCCTGGTTTACTTAGATTTGAGTATTTCTCATTTTAGTTACAATTCCAAGAATTTTACAGCACCAGTCCTTTGCTGAAAATGCAATATATCAAGAAGTTGATGACTGCTCAAAAAAACTTTTTCTAGATTGAAAGCCTTTCTGTAGGGAATTTAAAGAAAGTTGGCTAAAATGTTTCAGGAGATCAATGCTGTGGCAGCACATGAAGTTCCAGCTATAGAGGGATTTGCAAATAAAAAGAAAAAGCCAAACAATATGCAAAGTTAAGCAAGAGTCCTCAGAAGAGAAAGACTCTTCTCACTTCAGTAAACATGTTGGCAGCTACATTCAGCAAAAGTATAAATTTCTTGCAGGCCTTCAAAAATAGCTCATGTGGCAAACATTAGTTCATTTGAGAGACCCCAAATATGCATAAACATCTGCAATGCATGACAATAACAAACAAATGGCATTACATCTCCAGCAATACTGTAGCTCCCACATCCTTTAGTCTGACAAATAACTTGTTAAATTAGTGTACTTCCTCAGGAGGGTCTAGACCAATCTCGCGTGAAATCTCATTCAACTCCTCTTGGTTTTTTGAGAGGACGTGTCAGTTTCAACCACTTTTTCAAATTTAATGAGACAGGTGATTTTTGCCTTGAGGCATTAGGGGATCCCTTCCTTTCACCGAAATCTTCCTCTTTCACTACATGCCAGGCCTCTGGCCACTCCTTTAGCCCACAGTGAGGGCTGCATCATGCTTCCCACCCTCACTGTGCTCTAGACTTGGAAACTCACACGCAAGTCTTCCTTCTTGTACAAGGTTTTGCAGGAATAGGCGAAAGCCTTGGCTGGATTTACAGCCAAGTCTCAGAACACTAATAGACATGTCTAAATATTTTCATCTCCTCCTGTATTTTATTTTATCTATGTAGGTATATATCAAAATGAGAAAAAAGGATGTCATATTAAATTACCTTAAGAAAAGTAAAAAAGGAAAGATTATTATACTGGTATTAGGGGAATAGTAATGATATTCATTCATGACTGTGATAAGTAGTATCTTTGTAAACAAAAGATTTGTGAATTCATAACAGCAATGCATGAAAAGGGAGGTAAAGAAGAAAGTAATACTGAAGAGTTAGTTCTGCCTAAATCATACACAAGTCTGGTTCAGCTCTAGAGAAGAACTTGTGTGACTAAAATAAAGTCTGGTTATGTCCAATAATAATCAGTTGCTTAATAAAGTAATATTTTTCTCTACAAACCCACCTCAGTATTACTTGTTAAGCCCTATCTTTTGCACAGGGCAAGAAGAAAACAGAAGTATTGTAAAATAATACAGCCAATTGTGCTGTTGCTTGAATCCATTTTGAGACAATATAACTACATTCAAAGTGAAAAGAGGTGGTCTTTGTCTTACACTCAAATATGCAAGCAAAAGCACTAAGCAGCTTTTACACAGAAAGCAGTATGCTCCTTTCCATCCACTAGATAGAGCTAGGGGACTTTATGCATCAGTGAAAACTTCTCAGTGTGGCACGTATGCTTCTTCTGCCAAGAGACACCTGGTGCTCCTCTGTTCTAGTTTGGAAATATAAACAAACATGTTTCCAGAACTGGGTAAGTTTTTGTGTTTGAAAGCTCATTTTATATATTATGTTGAATCTCAAGCTTGGGAAAGTGAACTAAAAAAAATATTTTCCTTCCTTTATCCTTTTTAATTTTTATATTTGTAGGATATGGCCTTGAATCCAATTATTATTATCAGCTTTCTTCATATTGATAGCGATATTTCAGCTTCAAATATTATATCAGACATACCTTTTTGCCTTACCTGATAAAACTACTTGGAAAACAGGTAATGAATTATTGAAAAACATGCCTTTTGAAATCTGAAGTCTCTTATTATTAGAGTTTATTGCTTTGCTCGTCTCCTATATATTTTACAAGAATGATAAATGGAACATTATGTTCTGAGATTTTGTATTTTTGTAAAAGGGGAATTTTGGACCTTATAACAGTGGTTTGGTTTTGTTTTGCTTTTCCCCTTGTCAATTTTCTTGCTTTCCTTAAGGAAGAATGGTATAAGATGGAATTCGGATCAAACTAATCAAGTCCCATAGATAAGAATCGAAAAAGTATAGCTTTCTTAATAGTGCAGCTGAGCTAAGGAAATAGATTTTTATTGATTTTTTTATACTGTCTTATGACATTTTTGAAAAAATGCCATTTGCCATTACATTTTATTGAATTAAATAGAGTGCTTCAGACTACCCTATTTTGGAAATGTAATTGTCTCTTATATTTGACAGTGCTTTCCCAAAAGTTACTACACTTGCAAAGGAAAAGCCTGGCATGGTATACTTGCAATTAAGCAATTCATGTCTGAGGGAGGGCTGAGCCTACAGGATGGAGGTGAGGCTTTTCTGCCGTCAGCAAAGCTGCTCTTACCTATGAAGCTTGCTACAAGGCCATGAGAGCAACTAGGGACAGACAGAACAAAATGTAGGCATTTGAGAGAAAATGAATGAATTACTTGGGAAAATGGAATACTCCTGCTTAACTGTATTTCTTTCCCCTCTACTGTCTTTGACTTTATTGCTTGTGTTTTGTACAAAAACTGCATTCAGATGCCTGAATGTGGGATGATAGAAAGGGTAGGCATGGGAAGGCAAGAGAGGTAAACCCTTTTTATGTAAGTAAGAAAACAGGAGAAAAAGGAATAAATGAGAAAGTTTCATCCTGATAAACATTATCAAATTATTAAGGAATCCACGTTCATTCTGCAAACCCCCATCATCCTACGTCTGGGATTTTTCTCTTCCCTGACTTCTGAACTGGTTAGGTCTGTTTGTCTTGCTTGCTCTAGGGATGATGCTTCTGTAAACAAGCTTGACAGGCTTTAAAGGAAGAGTTACAGCATTTTACACTCCATGTGTAAATGGAGTGTAAAATGTTGAGGAAGATAAAAAGCCGATTCTAAATTAGGATGGATTTCCGTATATTTCCAATCTCTGCAGTGAAGAGGGGGAATGAACACTTCATGTTTCCCATGGTAGGTTCTGAACATAGTGCACATTCTGCACTATTTCTGATGATCACAAAAGAAAAGACATATGTGGCTGTTCTGTAGTAGAAATGTAGTCTCTTAGTGATGAAATGAGATAGCGTAATTCTGTTGTTCCATGGAAAGACAGATGTTTTGAAAATGTATTCAAGTACAGTCTCAGTCCTTGCATGTGTTAAGCTGGTAGATAAATCAAAGGTAACAAGAAATGGCAAGACAAGTCTGCATTCTCAGTTCTGCATATTTAAATATTTGCAAGAATCACACTAATGAATTTGTCAGAAAGGCTGAATTTCAAATATAGTTCTGTTCCTGGTGATATCACATTATGCTTTCAACCCAAGGACTGTACCTGCGACGTGAACCACCTTATCAGTGACTTTATTCAATAAAATATATCTAGGAGCCCCAAGACAGGAATGGAACTAATTGCAATTAGTGCTATAAAAATGCTTTTCACCCATTCCTCCAGGGGGTTGGCCATAATAAAATTCCTTTACAGCTTTCTCAGGAAAATAATTTGCTTGAAAGAACCATCTGTACATACACCACATTTTAACTTCTGGTATATAACAGAAACTGATTGAACCAAAAAGCATAGTATTAAGCATAATGATAAGAATTTCAGTCACTTAAATTGGGCAGGTAGAACACTGTTTTAGGGTTTCTGCCTAAGGAAATTCACATTAGCTCTTCACTATCCTGCTAATGCATATCTTTTTCATGAGAAATAAGCAATGGTTTCCTGCGCCGATTTACTGACATAACATACCCTTCTAGGAGCCAATCCGTATTTATCTGTATTTTGGTTCCCAGTGATGTTTCATGAATGTCCTCACTGCAGACTGAATTGCTGCTGTCAAGATTAGAGATGTTCATATCCCTTCTAAGAGGCTGAGACAGAGGTGCTCCTTTCAGTGAATGAGTACAGTATTTATTTGTATGATTTCTGTAAAGGTTTTTCACAGACTTAGCCTGGAACCTGATGCTACCAATCATAGCAAGCCTCAGTGAGCTTACTGAAACAAACCCTTCTTGCATTTCTGATTTCTCCATATCTAGCCAGGTCTAAAAGACTTTGGTCATTAACTTTGACTGAGAAAAGTGGTGCTGATGTTCTGTCAGGCTTACCATTACGTAGACCGACTGAAAATTTGACTTGCTTTAATTTCTTTTATAAAATTTCAAATATGCCTTCAGGCATTTTTTCATGTTTTTCCAGTTTTTTGATTTGGGAATCAGTATAAAGCCCAGTTTATTAAACTGTATATGTCAGAGGACATTCTTCTCTATCTGTGGAAGAAAAGAGTATTAATTTGATATAAAGCATATTTTATTTTGCAAAGCTGTTTTCTCAAGATGAGGAATATTTTTTAATATCTTTGTCTCTTCTTCAGGAACTCCTCTTTCATTTACATCAATGTGAATTTTGAATTCTCTTAATAAAAACCAGTACAGGAATCAACTGCTCTCAGAATTCAGCTGGAGCTGTTTTGAGTAATTTGCTTTTCCATTAAACTAATCCTGTTGGGCACCAGCTTCAGAGAAGCTGAGGTGTGTGGCTGTACCTTGCCAGTCTTGGTTCTTCCTATATGAAGTGCACATTGGTCATCTCATCTTACCTTAGAGGTACACGATGTGGGTGTCTACCTCCAGCCTAGTTATCCTGAATCCTAGTCCTCATTGATTTTGACACATCTGAGCTGTTATAGACTTTCAGTTCTGAGTAAGATAAATTGTACCCTAGCACACTTATTTTCTCTTCATTCACTATAAAGAGATCCCACAAGGTCTAGCTTGAATTCAGTCATTTGTATTATAAATATCTTTATTTGGATAGATTAATCCTACTCATCTCATCTCCCTTTATATTTTATGTTGATGTAATAAGAATAATGTCATTACATTCAATTGATGAAAGCAGTATTTAAAAACTCTGCCAGTACCACTTCAGCTCCAGCAAACTCTATTTGGCACTTGTCCATTACTGGATTATCCAGTACACATGTAAGATACAATAACTTCCCTTATAAAGCCAACTGTATTCAGACTGCAGACCTGATATTTGGATCAATAATGGCAATCCAAATAAAAGGTGTGTTTCTTTTTAAATTACACATGTCTTGTTAAATTATACTCTTCTGCATGCTGCTGGAAAAATGCCAGACAAGATATTAACAAAAAAATAAGGTTCAAAATCACTCTATTTTTCAAAACTCAAGTTTTCAGCTGGGGAAGGCACTCCAGGGTACTTTTCTTCATTAGGCTATGACCGAAAACTTAATATTTATACTGACACAGTTGTGAGGTGAACAGATGCTAACTGGATGAAGTTTAACCATGACAAGGGCAAGGTCCTACACCTGGGTTGGAGCATTCCCAGGCACACCTAAAGGTTGGCCAGAGAAGACATACAGAGGAGGCCACGAGGTTGTTCAGGGGACTGGAGCACCTCCCGTATGAAGATAGGTTGAGAAAGTTGGGGCTGTTCAGCCTGGAGAAGAGAAGGCTGCATGGAGACCTCATAGCAGCCTTCCAGTATCTGGAAGGGTCTTATAGGGAAGCTGGGGATGGACTCTTCATTAGGGACTGTAGTTATAGGACAAGGAGTAATGGGTTCAAACTTAAACAGGGGAAGTTTAGATTGGATATAAGGAAGAAATTCTTTACTGTTCGGATGGTGAGGCACTGGAATGGGTTGCCCAGGGAAGTTGTGAATGCTCCATCACTGGCGGTGTTCAAGGCTGGATTGGACATAGCCTTGGGTGGCATGGTTTTGTGGGAGGTGTCCCTGCCCGTGGCAGGGGAGTTGGAACTAGATGTTCTTAAGGTCTTTTCCATCCCTAACTATTCTATGATTTGCAGCATCATACAATAGATAGATTGATCTTCAGCAAACAGCAAATTCTGCTTTGATTTGGTTATGTACAGTAGTTCAGAAAAGATGATACGTATGTCAAGTTTTTTGCAGAAAGTAAAAATGTTAATGTGTAGAATCATGCTAGAAAAATGTATTTTTATCTTTCCCTCTACCTTCTTCCAATTTATTTTTTTTTTAATTTACACACTAATAAACACAGATTCAAATACCTGCAATTATGTTGAATGTCTAGATCATGAAACAAAGGAACAGAATCTAAAGTGGAACTCAACCTTTATTTTTAAAAACAAAAAATGATGAAGGTATCCAAATAACCATGCAATATGCAAATTGCTGTTAGTAGTTCCCTAATTATAGTGTTCATAGCATTATGGTAGCATTGGTATAGATATTCTCTGTTAAAATTATCAAAATTTTTGCTCATCATGTTTCAGCTCTCTTTTCTTATGTGCTTGTGAAAACAAAATGTCCAGTTACCTCTGTCACTCCACAATGCTTGAGTATGGCTCAATTAATCATTATAAATATGCACTGTTTACTCCCTGAATTTGGAGTATAATATTTCTCCCACAAGTACAGAAGATGCATTACAGGTTTTGAAGGTCTTCTTTTTTTTTAAGGTGACTGAAATATGCACTTCGTAGACATGACCTGTTTTATTTGTTCTGTCAGGATTAATTGCAATTTTTTAATTCAAACAAATGAACTTTCAGAGGTTGTCATTGTCACTGCAGCTGGGTGAAGCAAAGATGAGGTAGGTTAAAGAGGCAGAGGGTGGGCTGAGGACAATCTATGTTAGGATTTATGCTATCCAAGTGTTTGTCGTGGTTTAGGCCGTAAATCAGCCACGCAGTTTGCTACATGGAGAATCCAAAGAATGCAACTCCCACAGGTT
>JAOEHX010042019.1:13462-25390 GCA_025448015.1 Bolborhynchus lineola | reverse complement strand
GATGGTACAACTGTTATACCCCAGACTACTTCACAAGTCAAATATTGGGAATTGCCTTATTAAAGGCCAGTGAAAGAGGGAGAGAAATTTTCAAGGTTTTTAGAGGCTTTAAATGATCTTGTGTAATACTGCAGCCTTACCTTGCCTGTTTGTAAAGAGCTTATACAACCTCAGAGCCTGATTTTTGTTGTGCTTTAGCATAAAATCATTTACAGTATTGTGATTCAGTTTTCCTGTGTTTATTGGATCATCAACTACTTGTTTTTGTGGGATGGAAGATGAAGTGGTTAGTTCTACTACTTGTTTGCTGAGCAGGAAACGACTCTATCTGTAACCTGATGTCTCAGTTCCTTCCTGTTATATTCTTTTCTCTCTAAAGGGCTTTATTTTTCAGCTTTAATGACAGTTTAAGCTGCAGCTTTAAAAATGAGTTAACCTCACATTTAGATTAGCTCCCATAAACCTGATTTTTAAAGGGACCTGATTATCTTCCTCGTTTGTAAACATAATTCTGTTGTAATAACTGAAGAAACAAATTCTGCCAACTCAGAGCCTAAAGACATAAGAAAAAGAGAGCTAGAGCTGAATGTATGGGCTGCACCAGGACACTGAAGACAGCCTGTGTTTGTATGTAGGTCAGTGTGAAACTATTCATAGGAAGGAAAACATATTCCTCAGAAGAACAGGAATAGTAAAGATCATGTCTAAGTCTTTAATGTATGTTTTCTGTAAAGAAACCTAATGGCTGGTATCACTGAACGACCAGGAATTAAGTTTTAGCTATCTGGCAAGAAAGGCAACCTCTTATTGCTGCGAAGTTGAGGTAGCTAAAAAGTAGCAGTCAGGGAAGTATGTAAGGGTCACAACATAGAGTTGCCTCAACATATGGCTCTAATATATTGCCACAGCAAAAGAGCCAATGATTCTTTCAGATCATTCTCAGTCAGCACTATTGTGCAAGCCATGCCTTTTATGATGTGGCACACCACCAGGGTTTTGTTGCCACGAGTTTATCTGCTGAGAATCAAAATGCCTTAACCTACACCAGGACATTGGGCTGAACCTAGAGGTAACTGAAATTAATGTCCTACAAGATACAAGAGATGAAATTGGCCCAGATGTCTTAAATTCTGTGAATATTAAGAAAGGGAGAGAAGTCAGTCAGTATGTTTTCTGTCTTTCACCAGGACAGAGAGCTAGAGAACACTTTTTCAATAGTATAGTCTGAACTCACCTTTATAGTAACTGAGTCAGGTCCAAATTTGGATGCTTGAAATATTTCCTTTACTCTGTCCCCTATGCAAAACGCAGGCTTTGGCTATGGGGAAAGAACCATCTGATAGAATGTAGATTCTGCGTTTAACCATGTCATCAGAGGAATGTGTTAGCAATATGACAATGGCCTAGACCCTGTGTTTGCTCACTTTTCAGTCTACTTAATGACATGAAGGGGGAAATTTTCAGGAAATACTTACAGATTTTCTTCTTTCCCATGTAAAACATGGAACTAAAGTAATATTTGCACTTGTCCTTTCTCAAGAATATAGAACTACTCTGAAATATATCACACCACAACCTAATCTTCTCACTACCTCCATAAACAAAAACCTAAGATGCAAATTATACAAGCTGCATTATACACTAAGACTGTGCAAAGGTGAAGTTTCACAGTATGGATGCAGGCTTAAAGAAGTCACAAGCCAGTTTAAGAATCAATATTTTTTATTTACTGCTCGGTAGTACAAAAGTTGTATATAAACTATTTTGTTAAAAATACATCTGATATGCAAATTTTACAAAGGCAGACTAATATGGCAATATCCATATCCCTACAAAAAATAGCAGAGTGTAGTGTTAAAAGCACTTCAACAGGCACAGTTTCTAAATCCTCTTATTGAAGTAACAATGCACAAATTCAATTCTTGCACATATCAGGTCTTGCAATACCTTATGTATTTCATACAGGTAAATAATGCTTTACATATCCAACACATTTTCATTTCTTTTATTCTATGTATCTCCAATGGAATTAAAATAGAAACTACTTTTAAATTAAGTAAAAAAATACATATTTCTGTTTCAGCTTTCTTCCATCTTTTTGGCAATTTTACTTGCAGTACTAACCCATCATGTATCAGAACATGGAAAACAACATTATCAAAATAACCCCCCTTTTTGCTTTTAAAGCTTTTGGAACAGTCTATAACTGTGTATTTCCTTTGTGAGAGTTACTTAAGCAGCTTGGTTTTGCCCAATATTTTCTTTTACCAGTAAAAGTTATAGCTCTCAGTCTTTTGGAAACTGAAGTTAATTACTATAACCAATACTAATTAAGCTCTTCTAGAAATATTAGCTCTTCATATAAATAATTAAGTGAATCTTGAAGAAGGAAAAAGAAAAATATCAACAATATTAAATGTATGCCTTTAAGGAGAGTTTGGTGTTTATCTTAAAGAGATTTCCTAAGTAAGATTTAAATTAATGGGAGCAGGGTTGCTAAAACACTCAAGTTCTAGTCCTGGCTGAACAGTTACTTTGGGTTCTCAAGGATGGACAATATCTCTAAAAAATACACATTTTAAAAGGAAAAAATAAACCATTTAATCTTTTCATAACTTTGTTTGATTATGGGTTGTTTTGGGGTTTGTTTGTTGTTTTGCTCTCCTCAAAATACAGCATTGGTGAAATGTATATATTAAGTGTATGTACAGATAAGCATGGCCAGCAGGTCAAGGGAAGTGATAGTCCCCCTCTACGCAGAGCCTCATGAGTACTTTGCTCAATTCTGGGGCCCCCAACACAAGAGGGGTGGTGGACCTGTTGGAGTGAGTCCAGAGGAGGCCATGAAGATGATCAGGGGGCTGAAGCACCTCTGCTATGAAGACAGGCTGAGAGAGTTGGTCTTTCTCAGACTGGAGGAGAGAAGGCCCCCAGGAGACCTTATTGCAATCTTTTAGTACCTAAAGGGGCCTGTGAGAAAGCTGGACAGGGACTTTTTACAAGGGCATGTAGTGTCTGAACAAAGGGGAATGGTTTTAAGCTGACAGAGGAGGTTTAGATTAGACAATGAGAAGAAATTCCTTACTCTGAGGGTGGTGAGGCATTGGAACAGGCTGCCCACCCCTGGAAGTGTTCATGGCCAGGATGGACAGGGCTTCGAGCAATCTGGTCTGGTAAAGGATGTCCCTGCCCATTGCAAGGAATTTGGAACTAGATGATCTTTAAGGCCCCTTGCAACCCAAGCCATTCTATGATTCTATGAAGTCCAGGTAGTATCTCATGGATACAAGTAGAAAACAGACCATCTGCAACACGTACTTTCAGCAAGAGTGAAAACAAACCTCATGTTTCCTGTGAAGACATGGGAGTATCTAACACATAACCATTGAGGCTAAATTTTATCTTTATATACACATTGATTGTTAACACTGTGTAAACTGATGAAGAAACCAAATTCTCAGATATGAAGGAAAAACACAATTTAGAGCACTTGGACTGAAAGGATTGAAAGTATGAATTTAAAATAAAACAATTCCAAAACACTGATTTTAATTGAGTTAATAAAATAGATTAAATTACTTTATAGTTCTCAGAATATAGTGCAATCTCTACTAAAATGCATCATAGTAGAACTTATATTCTTAGGCACTCAGAACAAATGACATTTCTCAGTTTCTATTACACAGCAGTTTGCTGAAGTATTGCAAAGATTTGCCTCCCCATAACAAGTAACAGAACAAAGTAGAAATCATGATAAGTTGACACAAATAATTAATATCACAAAACCATCACTAGTATTTTTAGCAGTAAGTCATACTTCGAATATGAAGGGAGTGACACTGGCTCAAGATTTCAGTGCCAATGAAAAAAAGCTACCCTCAGCCCAATAAAGCCACTCTGAAGTACTTCAGTATATACTCCAGAAAATTTTTTATGCCTGATACTCCATAACCTTATCTAATGTTTGAAATATGTTGCCTTAGCTTAATTAGGAGCCTGTGGATAAAAACAAAAAAAGGCAGAACTATTAAGCATTCTTCAAACACAAGCAAGTAGGTACAAGAGAACAGGAAAACAAGTGGCCCTGAGGAAAGCAACCTTTCCAAGAGCTTACACAACTACATAGAAAACAAAATGCTGTTCAGCCTATGTCAAGTAGTAAGGGGGAGTAAAGAGGAGGAAAACACAATTTAACATCTGCATAGAACTGAGCCGCTCTGATGTTAAGTAACCTTTAGAGTCCAAGAGCTTATGTACTAAAGGCACATATGCAGATTTTGGCTGACATAATGATCTCCCTGTATGCTTTGCTTGGCTACTAGTGGTTAGATTAAAAGGATATTTTCATCTTCCAAAGGCTTGCTTTTATCTCAGCAAACACTTGTCAATTCTGAAGGGGCAGAACAAAGGAGAAAAATCCAGATGGACTAGAGGGGTGAACACAGTTTATCCATAGGGTAATCATATTACAGGTAACACTGAGCTCACTAAAAATGCTTGTCTAAGTACAAAAAAAAAAAAAAAAAAAAAATTCAGATTTCATAAGTCTTTTACCTGTCCTGTCTAAAACCTTAGGTTTTCTCTCCAAGATGAAGCCCAACATTTGATACGAGGTCCACACAGGGCAATAATATTTAAGTGTCTAACTCTTAATGGCTTTTCACCAGTAAAATCAGTGTTTACCCTCGCATGGATGCCACCAGAACTTGTAAAATGCAATGAAGTCATAAACACATTTCCTTAAATAGTATGCTTTTCTTGGGAGTTTTCAGTTTTCCCCACAGTGCCAGCAAACAAGCTTCTTCTAAAAGTTCCACCTGCAAGAGAATAAAATAAGCCTAAATAACAGAATTAGTTTTAGAATGAACATACCACAATTAAAAAGTTAGCAGATGCTCCGAAATAGGGAAAAGTGCCACAATCACAGGAAGTGGTTGCCGTGCATTGCAAGTTTAGCATGTGAAATCCTAAAGGAAAGAAACTGAAAATTTAGCTGGTACTTATGAAAATGATGGACAAACACATGGACAAACTAACAAATCACATCACAGTGCAAAGCACACAACTTTGAAAGGATACTAGGAATGAAAGATGTTACATAGGTTCACTGCAACAGTACGTCAAGGTTTTGTTTACCCGTAGCTTACAACAGATGTGCAAGAGCTGAACTCAAAATTCTGACCTCAACCATCAGCTGTCTACCACTTTATGTGCCACTAAGCATATTCTAAATAAACTTAAGTGATGAAATGGAATCTGCTGAAAACATGGATCTTGGAGACATGGAGAAGACATGCTACAGCTTCAAATGACACAGCCAGAAAGAACTAGGATAAGCTGAAATACCATAGAGGTTACTTTAAGAAAACACTTGAGAACATGTCAGTTTAGGGAAAAAAACCCTGAACTCAAAAAGCAGCAATGAACGCAAGCAACCAGCAATATTATGTCATTCAGGTACTGCCCAACCACACCCAGGAATACCGTTTCATACAGGAACTCTCAAGGAACAGGCCACAAAGCACAAATCCACTCCCTCAAAACGATGGAACAAACCTTTTCTGTCAACAGTTAAATACACATTTGTGTCTCCCTTCTTCCTCTGCATCTGAAGATCTGAGTCAAATTCTCCAAAACTATATGCTTTCTAAAGTAAATCTATTGGCCGAGGGTGCAGAAGCCTTAAATGATACTTATCTGTTCAGTTTCTGTAAATTAAGCTATAATGATTTATTAGAAGTCTGAAGTAATTGAGTAAAGGTCTAACTACTACTTGTTTATATGTGAACAGCTTTTCACAGCAGTGGACAAAAACTACCTTAGAGCCACACTAGGGAACAGTGTCATAGTCTTTCAAGCAAGATCTGTTTATTTTTTTGTAGTGCACATCAAACAAGCCTGGAAAGTTTCCCAGATGATTTACAAGATAGCTCTGTTGGACTGGAGAGACCTTTACAAAAGATTCTGCTATTAGAACATTTGTTTTCAGAAAGGGCAATACTTTAATCCTAAGGGAGGTTCTACGATGAAAAGCTGCCGTAGATGGACATTTCATTTTTTTTATAGCTATACTATCTTATCTCCCTAGAGAGCAGCTTATTTTTAGATTACAGTAGTAACGGTTTAAATTTAGAGAACAACTTTTAGGTAATTACAGGGAATACATTTTTCATTTAGGAGAGAACAAATTAGAAAACTGGACTACAAAACGTTTTTAGAGTCACTTAAAAAGATTATTTTTTCCTTTTTTCTAAATCAAAGTGCACTGGAATTGACTTTATTTTCATATATGCCTTTTTCTATTTCAAATGTTTAAAGAGACTAAGTAAAAAAATTGTATTAAGAAACAGTCTGATCATGCAAAATTTAGAGATACAGGAAAGAAAGACTAGTCACAGAAGTAACAAAACAATGAGCTGGCCATGAAAATGTCAATGCAGCTAGTGAAGGAAGAGATTATTTCTTTTTACATTTAGCTAATAATGATTTTTTAAAAAGGAAGAGAGTAAAAAGAAAGAACATCAACAAAATAACTGCTGAGCACCAGGACATAATTCTGAATCAGAAAGTAAGATTAGTTTGTCTTTCACTGACATCTGTAGATCCTTTGCAGATTACAGAGCAGCAATAAATCAGCAGCCACTAGAAAGCTCTAATTTGCCAAAAATTGCCATAAAACAAAAAGCAGAAACAAAACACCCAGTCATCCTTACAGCTACCTACCTTCTAAGGCGTCTGTATTTACATTGGCTTTGACCAGCATTTGTCCAGTTTGGTCTTACAAATGTCCAGCAATAAAGATAGGACAGCTTATTTCAACTCCTTCATTTTTGAAACCTCAACTCCTTTGCAAATTAGCTCACTATTTACCTTCTAACCCACTGAGCAAAAAGAATTTACTTCATTACACTTCACAGAGTTTTAAACATTTGGTAACATACCACATCTCCAAGTCTTTCTTTCTCTGTGACAGTGGTTCCAAAAAATTGGGTATAATTTAATGATAAGGCACAGAGTCCAGACAAATACACACTCCTTAGTTCAACAGTCCTAACTGTGCTGCCAATAACAGTTGGTAGGAAGTATCCCACTGCATACCAGTTCTCTTTGTCTTCCTTTCTTGACAGAATTACAGAATGTCTTCATAATGAATAAAAAACCAGATATAAAGAAAAGGCCACATCTCAAACCTTGGCTTTTCAAGTTTAACTTCAAGACACTCAAGGGGGTTTGGGTCTTGTTACATTTTTAAACACACAATTTCCACTTGTGCATTTCCTTTCGTATCTGAAGTCCCTAAGAGTCTGGAATGGACTGAGCTGACACAACATGACTTTGCTCTCTTAGCATACGGAGTATTTAGCACTGTGCACTTTGTTCAATGTCTTCAAACCTAGTGCTTTTTGTCACCCCAGAACCCCTTCTTCCTAAAGGGAAAGCTCTGCATTTGAATTACATTTATGTAAAATCACCTTTCCCCTTCAGATGATCAGTGAGTCATCAGTTAGAAGCAAATCACATTGACTTACAGGGGCTTTTCCCCCCAGCTCTTACGAAAAACAAACCCAAAACCAAAACAAAAACAGTCAGCGGTGCATTCCAAAGCCATGCTGGACACACTGACATGCTTCATGGGGTACCTCAAGCAATTCACTGAACTTTGATGATGCACAAGAAAACCCCAACCTCCTTAATGACCTACCTAGATCCCTGTGATATGAGCATTTTCATGTGTCTCCATTCTTATTAGCCAAAGCTCCACTGATCTATCAGAGAAGTACCCTGTAAGCAGTCACTTACATAAAAGCACACAGTACAAGGCAGCAAGCATAAGGAAGAAGCACTTAAGTTATTCCAGTGCTGCAGCTGTCAGCAGCATTTGTTTCTTCTGGGTAATAAGCACATTGCAACTAAATCTGAACCATCACTTACTGCAAAAATTAATATGCAGACGTTTAATTTCTTGGGCCTCTGATGCCACCCTCCACAAAGAGTTTATTTCAACATCTACTCTCATTTCAAAATCTAAATAAACAATTAGATAAGAATCTGGTGGATAATTTAGCCTTTACAAATTTACCATTAATTGAGCAAATATAATTTTTGCAAACTTCTCTAGCAACTTTTTTAAATTGAAAGATGAATTTTCATGCAGAACTGATACATTTTCAACTTCATTTCTCATTATCGATTACCTTCACTTATTTGACAACATACAACTTTTACCATGAGTTCCCACTGTTTCTTACCTGCAGTTT
Source organism: Bolborhynchus lineola (assembly GCA_025448015.1). Classification (NCBI taxonomy): domain Eukaryota; kingdom Metazoa; phylum Chordata; class Aves; order Psittaciformes; family Psittacidae; genus Bolborhynchus; species Bolborhynchus lineola. Next base: position 17,132 of record JAOEHX010042019.1, on the reverse strand, counting down.
ACTCCGAGCTTCTCCTCTCTCGCATATCCTGCTTCACAGGTGTGGCAGCCACCTCAGTGTCTTCCTGTTTTGCAGGTGTGGCAGGCATATCACCATTGATACTCTCCACACCAGTAACAGACATCAAGCTTTTCCGTTCTTTGGAATTCGATTTGTGCTCCACTTTTGTGACTCTAAATCTGAGGTAAGCAAAAGAAAGATTCATTTGCATTTCCTCTGATGAGTTAGATTGTGCTCAGAACCCAGTGTAAGGACAGGAACATGTTTTCCCAAGTCCCCAAGACCATCAGAGCTGACACCCACACGGGACCAGCTTCACTTCAAAGCAATCTTCCTTCCCATTACCTACATGTACTTGTAATATTCACTATTGCTAAATCACACTTTCTCTGGGAATTATGTTTTCAAGCAGAATCCACAGATAGCATACTATTTCTAAGAAGCGTAATTTTCTAAGACAACTACAACATAAGCTAGGAATTAAAAAGAGCAAAACAGAATAGTTTCTATAGCTCACACTTACTTGAAAAATACCAAAATCAGAAACAGAGGAATTTATTAGTGTGCAATCCTTGTTTATTTTTAGCCAGTATCAATAGAGCAATAGCTATGGATTTATACCCACAGTAAATCCCCATCTATTTACATAATAATAAAAAAAAATAAAAATAAAAACAACAAACACAAACCAAAACCAACAACCCATGTTTATTTCTTCCAGAAATAACCTCAGTCTAATAGTAACAAGGTTACAAGAAACAAATCACTGATGCTATAAACAGCATAGAATCAATAGATACCTGATTCAAAATGGGCCACTGCGTATTCCCTAAGAAAACCATACAATAAAATGACCCAAGCCTTACCTTCCCACAGAAAGGACTGTAACTTCTCCGATACGACTTCTTCTGTGCTCTTTAGATTTATGAGCGGGCTTTATGAGGTGCCATCGTTTGTGGCTACAGCGAGTACAAACATCCTGTTCTATTGCTCCTCCAACAGTATGGAAATGATGGCCTTTACAGCTGTGCTTAAATGGAATAACACCAGGTGACAAAGGAGATCCTGGGCTTGTTGGACTCCCAGGAGAGGTAGGAGATAAAGGGCTGTAGGAAAAAGTATAGAGGAAATTTAGCGTTTACTATAACATCCTGTTTCTTAAAAAGGAAAAGAAGAGTAAGATACAACCTTCAGTTATGCCTGTGAATAACTATTTTTTTAGGGACCGTTTATTTGTGAGGATGTCTGGTTTAAGGCTCTCTCCAATATCTAATTTTTGCAGTTAAAATCACTTCCATAAATTAATTCACTTACAGTCATGTGGTTAAGATAATTAACACAAAGCAAAACGAAAGGTAAACAAAAAAAAAATCAGGCTAAAACAAAACAGTTTACCTAAAGATATACTAATGAAGACATATAATCAACTTGTTAAATTCACACTTGGAGAGCTATGGAAACTATTTTAATGTTGTTACAGTATCTTCAAGAAATCACAAAAGAGCATTGCCCTACAACACAGCAGAGAGGCAAAACTGTCTACCACAAAGAAAGTACTTTTTTTCTGATTGATTCAATCTGATTTTCTTCTAAACAAGAAAAGCAGGTAGCATATAGAGAAACCAGAAGATGTACTTTTTTTGACTTCAGCATCAATTTTGACACCATGTTGCAACACATTCTCCTAAATCAAGCTTCTCAGTGCATTAAAGGTGAAATTTCTGGAGCTTAAGGTAGCACACCTTGTTTGAAACAAAAAAAAAAAAAAAAAAAAATAAAGGAAATACCACAAAATTACGTATTAGTAGCTTACTATGAAACTGGAAAGGCACACTAGTGTAGTTATTCTGGTCCTGATAATATTCAGTGTTTTAAATAGTTCCTTGTGTAATACAGAGTAGAAGAATAACTAAAGTACCCATAAACTTTGAGTCACCCATAATAACTGTAGAGGACAAGATGAGAAATGAGGATGATCAAAAGAGAGCATGTGTATGAAAGACACATTCACACATACACACATACATAAACCTTACTAAAAGTACTGGCTGTATTGCAGGAAGGACAAAACAAATTTCAGTGCTTTAGCAGAAAAGCTTTATAAACCCAGATCACAAAGGAACTAGCAAGAGGATCATTCTGCAGAAAAAGAAGGTGAAGATCACAAGCTAAACATGAATCATTATGATGTTGTTGCTTCAAAGGACAATTTTTACAGGGGAAATAACAGGAGTATAACCTGCAAACCCTAAAGTTACATTACTCAGCATTAATCATGCCTCAGCTGATCATTCCATCCAGTTTTGGAACTGTTATTTCCAGAAAAATACAAACAAACTGAAGAGACTCCAAAGGAGAACAGACAAACAAAAGAAAGAAAACATGCGGTAAAAGACAGGAGTTACTTGGATGCTTATTTTCAAAACAAAAATATCGACTTGAGACATTTAAAGGTCTTCGAATACATAAGAGAACTCTATTAAGGGAAATCTGTTCAACATCTGAAGCAAAGATAGGAACTAATGGCTTTAAGTGGCAGAAGTGAAGATTTTGCTTAGCCATTACTTTTCTTATCATTAGGAAATGTTTCATAGTGCATCAAACCTAGAAAAAAATACAGTGGATTTGCACTTAAGTTACTAAAGCTTTAGAAGTATCTGTCAGAAATTATATAATTATTTTCCCCTTCCCTTTACCTTTTGCATTCTAATTCACTGCTGAAACAATAGTTAAAATTCCCAAAAAAAGAAAATCACACATACCTAAGCAAAAAGACTGAGTTAAATTCAAATATTTCTGCTGCACCATAAGTTTAAAAATAACCCCTGTACTTGAGAATAACTCCTTAAATTCATTTTTTCTACAATAACCAAGCCTCTTAGCATTAAACAGATGGTTTAACAGTTTAAATGGTTGCATACTCAACCCTTTGTTTTGCTAAAGCTACACACTCCTACTTATTTTATTAGTGATACAGTACTATTTGAACCTTCACCTTCTCTACCTTGAACATGAATGCAGGGTTACATATGAAAAATAGAGTAGTACAGGTATTAATTAAAGGTACTTATGTACAAATATACAAAAATGATGCATCTGCAATTCAAGGGATGAACTACTTTCTCTATGTAATTCTCTAAATGTGTAGTGGAAAAAGTAAGAAGGGGGTCAGCCAACATATATTCACAGAATCATAGAATAGTTAGGGTTGGGAAGTACCTTCAGATCATCTAGTTCCAACCCCCCTCCCATGGGCACAGGCACCTCACAATAAACCATGTCACACAAGGCTCTGTCCAACCTGGCCTTGAACACCACCAGGGATGTAGCATTCACAACTTCCCTGGGCAACCCATTCCAGTGCCTCATCACCCTTACAGTAAAGAATTTCTTCCTCATATCCGATCTAAACTTATATTACCATGATTATAAAAAAAAAAAAAGTAAACCAAGAAACACAGAAAGAAATGTCTATTTCAAGTTAGCATCCATACAAAAAAAAACAAGTGCTGCTTATGTTTTTTCAAATCAGAGGAACTTTGGACTAAGCCAAATTGTAACTTCACTGTGAAGCAAACAAGTATTGCAGCCTCTGTAAATACTTGACCCCAAAAGCAATGAATCTGTATCACACACCTGGAATACATAACCAGAAGAGCCAGTTACTAAC
>JAOEHX010042017.1:11312-21985 GCA_025448015.1 Bolborhynchus lineola | reverse complement strand
CCCCCCCCTTTGGAGTGGGGGGAAGAAGGGGGGGAAGTGAGTGAACAAACTGCTTGTTTTACGGCTGAAACCACGAGGGTTCTTTTAGGGGGGGGAAGTGAATGAACAAACTGCGTGGCTGATTTACAGCTTAAACCACAACAGTCAGTCCTCCTTACACATGGAAAAGAAGGGACAAGAGCTGTAGACAGAATACTTAAGAGTTTAACCAATTTATTCTTTAGACAGTGGTTTTCTTCACTATCAAAAAAATCTTGTTTGATACAATCTATAGTCATGCCACATCAGCTTGCAGTTTCAGAGCCATCATTCACCAACTCCTACTTTTTTAGTCTCCATTTTTATTTACAAAAGAAGTTGGCAGTTTGCAGTAGCAAACCTTGCTAGTACAATACTCTATTTCATGCTGTTGCTCTTTTCCTCAGAAATGACCTACCCTATTTGAGCTGAGTCTCCTTGCGCTGGATACTGTATATTCTGTATGTAGTAATATGCGGTATCTGATATTCTAAAATTTTTTCTTCTTAAAATCTATTACTGAAGTTTCTCACTTTGTGGCAAGACAACAAATGAAAGTATTGTGTAAGATCAGTTCCACCGCAAAATCCACTTAAAAAAAAAAATTTCATTAAAATCTGCATTTCTCAATTCAACTTATAATTATTATACTTCACTAATCCCGATCCTTTCTATTTCATAATATCTCCCATGGCACTACATCAGGTGGTTTACTTAGGTCCAGATAGACTTAATGTATTTCCTTAAATTTCCTTTAAACAAAGGCTAGCAACTTAGGTGGGCACAGTCGCCTGTTTAACAAAAGCCCTGCACCAAAGTTACACCATTTGCTTTTTTGTTTCCTCTTGTAAAGCTCTGCATAGACAACAGCCAACCTATATAACTCCTTTGCTATCACTTTTTTCTCTTAATCTAATTACAGGTACTACATTTCTCCTCCTTCACATATATGTTATTGCCATGAACTAAAAGACTGAAAAATTGTTCCATGCAGCAGTATTTGTTGGTATTCTTGAAAGACATTTACTCTGCAAGCAGATTCTTTACTCCTTATTGTACATGCTAATTTATCATAGATACCCAACACCCTTTTATTTTTTATCCTTTTTTATTTTCAGACCCTTGCCTAATATTTTGTTTTTACTGAAAACTGAAATTTTCTGGTTTAGACCACACCTGAATTATATTTAATATCATCTGCCCATTTGTACTGCACAATAGTGCTAGTTTTCTTTCCCTGAAATCTTCTTTTCAAATTCAAGTAATATTTTCTTAATGATCTTATTCAATTTAACTTCTGTTGTCACTATAACCCCACACTTTCTGATATCCAGGAGGCAGCCTTCTTTGCAGGTCAAGCTGGTTTTGTTTCTTTCAAGATCTAGGCTTACTCCAGACATTCCTTAAAAAATACTTAATCATTCACTTTGACAGAACTTTCCTTCCAAGTGTTTTTTCTCATCTAATTTGGAATGCATTTTTTTATTAACTTTGGTATGATTGTCTAAAATATATCCCAAACCTCTATTACATTTGAGCCTAAAATCACTCTGTCCAGTTGATTTCACTAATTAGCTCTCAACTTGTTTTGAAAATGGAAATCCTACTTAATCGTTCTGCCTTTTGTTTGCTAAATTTAACTAAATTAATAACACCAGATATTTCATCCAGGCGACGACCCTCCCATTATTAATAACCATCTGTTCTTTGTATCTTGGAAAACAGTCTCCCATACTGGGACAATTTTAAGTAATACGCTTTTTCATATATTGCCCATCTCCACATCTGATCCTGGACACTCAGTGACATGACTGAGCTATGTTCCATCTCTTTTAAAGCCATACGGCTAGGTACAGTGATACTGGGCAATTGTTTATAGGGACACAGCACATGAAAATAGGTCCTGAACGCACTATTGTACCTTATTTGCATTTAAACTACTCCTAAGCAACAACTAACTTACCACACTAGCCAGACTCAGAAAGAAAACTTATTCACAATGCTAAGTTCAGATGCTGAAAAATATCCTTTGGGACTCTTTTCAATAATGGCAACATGGTCTTTTTTTCTGAAGAATAAGTTTTAAGAATATATCAAAAAAATCAAAGCATTTATTGTCTTTCAACTAAACCATTTGTCCTGCTTTAGGTCAACAGGACTCTGCAATGGAAACCAGAATCTTGGTAATAAAAGGTTGTTCTTTCATCAGGATCCCACAATGAAAATTTGGAGGGATCCTGGGGCTGCTACATCCACTGAGCTGTCCTTCACAAACTACCACCATGTGTAGCTTTATTCTGAAGCATTCTCTCAGAAGACAGGCATTTCCTTTTTAAAATGACCACCACAATATTTTTACATTCTTAATTGTAAACCCATTGTAAATAAATCTCATATTTATATGTTATGGTTGATCTCTTTTGCTGTTGGTTTATTTTTGAGAGGTGCTTTTGCTGCTCCACCGCATCATCATCTGCAGCTACCAAAACTGGATAGGACTAGGTACATCCAGCTCTCAAGCCAGGACTTAGCAGACTGGGCATTTCTGTCATAATTTTCGTGCTCCATCCCCTTTAAGACAGGTAAGTCTGTTATGACATCTTGAAAGATGATTTAGATATCTTTCACTGAAAATGATAAAAATTACAAAGCAAAGTGCAAAGTATTCATTGATTTAGGAGTCACTGAATTTTACCTACTTTTATCCAAATGGTTTTCTAGTAAATCCTGGTAAGTTTTCATTGTCAGCAATACTGAGAACAAACAGGACAGGTGCTTTGCCAACTAATGACAACAAGCTGTGGGAATCCATGGCCTCTCCTCCGGCAAGTGACCCAACTTTCTGGTAAAATATGGATGTATACTGAACAGTTATGAATATAAGATTCATTATGTTGGTAACAGAGTTTGTTGTCTCCTTTAAAAATCCTAATTAATTCAGCCTGATTTTTAGATCCTTTCCAAGACTCAAAATGGAGGGCTCTGTTGAAGAAACAGAGGATGCTCTGCAAACCCGGCCCTACATGGCTGAAAAGGTTTCCAAACTTCAAATGCAAAAAGCCGGGGGGAGGGGGGGAGTAAAATAAAGCTTATCACACTTTCAGAAGAAAGAGAAGGGAAACAACCAGTACCATAAAAAGCATCAGTATCAAAGTAAATATTGCTAAGGTGTCTAGCTTTCAGCAGTAAAGCAGTCACTGTTTTTAGCACAATAATAAAATAGGGCCATATCCTTCCAAAGGGACTGAAAATCATCTGGATATCTTTTTGCTGCTTCTTTAACTGGATAAACTCCCTCTTCTGGGAATGAACACTTTATCTTGAGAGAATTCAGTTCTGTTGCCCTATTTGAATAAAGGCTGCTCTTGTGCATGGAAATCAAGGGCTGAAAGGAGCTGGTAGTTGGAACCTGGTACTACTGGACACAGCTGGAGGCTGTTTCAAGAGAATGTGCATAACTAGAAATTGATGCTTTTACTAACGAGTCAAAGAACATTTCAAATGCTGGCCTCTTTAGATTTCCGAGATGTATGAAGAAGGATTTATAAATTGTACATTTATTAGTGTACTAGATTCACCCAGAATATACATGCTTGTCCCTAGCAGTAACTGTTTTCTTGTAAGAACATGTTTGAGATTACAGACGTACCATAAAATAGATGAACCCAGAATAAGGAGGATGCCCAATATACTTTCTGAAGATTATCTAAAAACCACGTATAGAAACTGTAATACAGAGAAGCCTAATTTAAATATCCATACTATTTTTCTATTTTATTTTTTAACAATATAATATGCTGATAGTGTGCTATCTTCTCTTTTCAAGGTGCAATGCAGTTTCCACTTCCGGCAGTGAGAAGAAACTTTTCAGCATTTCAGAGCCCCAGTTCAAGGGTGGGAAGATGCTCTGGGTATGCACCAGGCACAGTGAGAACCCTGAGTTTAAGCATGTGCTCAACAAGAGTAAAAAAATACATGAAGAACAATCTAGGGATCAGACATTTCTCTGTTTTCTGTGAGATGCAAAAATTCAGCACAGGACTTCTTATAAAGTAGGGGAGGGATGCTACCATAACCAGCTGAAAGCCTACGAAGACATGAAGCTTGAGCAACATCTCCTCACTCTATGGATATCTACTCCTACTTTTAAAAACACTTTAACTATTTTTATTATTTTGAAAATATGTTTTGGTACTAAAGAGATGTCTTTACATATATACATATTTCTGTATGTATGGATACACATACACGTCTGTGTGTGGACACACATGTATATTAATATAGTGCTAACCAACCTACTAATCTCGTGTCAGCTGTGAAAGGGTTTTATGGCTGGCAGTTTAGGAATTAGTGATAAAAGCGATCCCACTTACAAAATCAAACTGTGATTCACCCTGCTTACAAGTGTCAAACTGTAGGATAGATCTCTCTGCTGACGAGTTTGCACTCTGTTTAATATATTTTTTGTATTCTAATCAAAGGTTTAAATGTTGTAAAAAAAAAAAAAGAATATTTATTTAGGAGTTGTGAAAATTTAACTTCAGGTTGATATAAAACACTTGATCATTAATGCAATGTTTCATGATTAGAGATATTATCCTATGATTAGATAGGAAAATTTTAACACAAATATATGCTTGCAGTCTAAGCTTGTCAATTCTTATAACATGACTTCCAAATTCTACGCTGTATCCATTTTCAGCTTAATAATTTAATGATTTATCCAATTTTAATTTATACTTTCAAAACTACTTTGAACAATCTGAGGTGCCACTGGAGATCATAACAGTGGTCCTGGTTAAGTCAAATAATAATTATAGCGCTTTCACTTTAAAGATGAGATTATTTTTAATTATTGAGTGAAGTACTTGAGGTACCATACTTATATAATTACGCTACTCATTAAATGGTTATTGAAAGCTGAAATGTAATTTTAATGACAGCTACCTATTTTTCTTTGCACACTTTATATGTGACAGATCAGTCAGGAATTCTAGTTTGCTCTAAAAATCCTTGCAGCTGCACTGGTTCTTTCAGGTGTAAAACAATTAAGCCGTGCTTTTTTTAAAACTTTAAACAATTTTTCTTTCTCAAGTGATATTTTTATAATACACAGGAACCAGTAAAAACAGAACAATAATGCATAGGAATTTTTTATTCTTCACAATGACACCAAAATTCTGGCCCTGAACTATATAAATTCTAAATAATATCCCCAAAAAACTAGTGACAATACAAATATGGAAGAATGATTTTAGTCAAAATGTGTTCCTCATATAACGCAAACAGAAAAAAAAAATGCTTAACAGATTGCAGACCTTTATTGTGAGTATAAAGGGGTAATCAACACACTATAAGCATTTTACTATGCATTAAAACTATATATAATGCCATGAGACTCCTTTGCTTTTTGTAACACCGAGGTTCACAACTCTTCAAACATAAAATTCCTTCATATTGTTTACTCCACAGATAGATATTCTTCAAACTAATCTGGATAAAATTTATCCTCATATGTAGGAATCTCTGACAATTGACACCACAGAGTTATGGTCTCAGAACTAAGCACCTGAAGACTTATGTTCTAAATTAATCCTTTAGACGCGATGTTTGAAATTCAGAGTATTTGTCCATTGTTTCAAAGGCTGGTATCTTGTTCAAATTAAGCTTTCCTTTTCCACAATGAAAACCAAACAGAAGAGTAAATTTGTTTCATTAACAATATTAGAGCAAAGATTTCTGAGTTTGCTGTATGGGGAAAAGGCAATAAAGTTTGAAGAGGGAAAAACTGCTTTGTTCCTTCAATCCCCTAGTTGAAATTAATTATAGCAAATGTTTATGAAAACATCTGTTCCATACAGTTATAAATTCTTAATTTTAGCATGGGCGATTCCAGGCTCCTCTATTATTTTGAAAGAGAACAGTCTGACAATTGAAAGGTTTACAAAAGAGCAGACAATTGGTATTACTACAGCACCAAACATGCAGTTTGGAAAGTCTTCAGGATCTCTGCAGCAAAGAAAAAAAAATACAAAAAGACTAAGACGACCGAAGCTTTCTGATTTGGGTCTGCTCAAAGAGCAAAATGGCAGTAGGAGGAGAAAAAAATAAAAATAAAAGGAGAACTAATCCCCAAACATACGGTACATTGAGATTTTTACTACATAAACTAGATCTTTAAAAAGTAAAATGTAGCAGAGCGATGGATTTCTCTGTTCTGGATTTTGACAGATTCCCTGGGATTGAATTGCTGCATCGTGTCAAGAGAGGGTGCTGCAGAGTTTAAGATGATGCAGCCTCTGCTCCCCTTCTGAAGCTCCATCCTTGGTACCAGCAGCCCCTACGCTACAGACAATCTTTGGACTTTTTGCATAACATCCTCGCAACTACAGTGTTAAATTCAATTTACACCAAATAAGCTTTTAAAATGATTAAATGGAGAAAGCTCGAAGCAGTGTACAGAAACTGAAAATAATGCCTTCAGCTAAAGAATTAAGTGCACAGCACTCTGATATTTATTAAATAATTATTAGTATGGGAAGTTGAAGAACATTTCACACTGAGCAAGTTGTTTAAGTTTTCTGACATAAATATGATGCAACTTTTGGTGAGCATTCTTTTAAGTGCAAACCTGACTCTATCCACTGCTTCAAGTTCATTTAGCATTTGACACGTACTTTGAATGCACGCACTGCTCGGGACAGACTTATTTTGTATCATTTCAGTTTNNNNCAGTGCCCTAAAATACTGTATTTTGCCATGAAACAAAAGAATTATACACTATGGTAATTATTAATATATGCAGAAGTGCTAAGAGACTTTGCCATTTGAAGTACAAAAGCCTTATATAGGCTGAAATAGTTAATTTATTTACCCTTCAATATTGTGAGAAAAATATATTAAGCACTGATAGCATTTTTTTCCCTTTAAGCTTTTGTGGGTTAGGAAAGGAACACAACTGTAAAAACACAATACAGTACCCACACATACAATAATACTCTTCCAATAGAGGAAGCTGGTCACATCTGAAAATAGGTAAGAAACATTGACACCAAGGTGCAATATCGAAGCCTGTTTTAGCCCTGCAGAAAGCTGCTGAACCATACCACAGGCAGACACATTGGTCTGCAGTTACAAATAAAAACTTCTGGAGATAATAAGGATATCTTGTATTCTATGTTTCTCAAACCCAGTCAATTCCAGTGTCTTTTGGATCGCTGATTTATGACAAGTGGCATCTTCTATGATCTTTGCATATAAAATCTCAACTGCATGTGTATATGCATATACGAATAAACTCCGCGTATTCTCCAGGCAAAAATCTGAAATAATTTTGTGTATGCACTTCAGTTTAAATCAAGAAACACAAAAATAAGGTTTCCATTTTATGTGAAACTGCTTCTGAGCGTTCACAAATCTAAACAACCCTGTCATTAGTTTAGCCTGTAAATTAACATAGCACTCTTCCACATGTAAAATGTATGTGTGAAAAAGTGTGGCTGGGAAAAGATAACTGATTTTGAAACTAGAATGTAACATCAGTATTTAACAAATGTAGCCCAATTTTAAATGAGTTCAACAATAAGTGTATACAAAGGACTTAAAATTTATATTTCTTTTCCCGATGAAGCCTCTGCATTTAACAAAAGAGGCTGAGCTATACACTGAACTCTAAACTAAAACCAGTAAAACACATAGAATAAGGACTTCTACTCTAATATCACAGGAATGCTTGAGAGGAATTCTCAGGCAATTGCAAGGTACCAAAATTTTAAATAATTTACATCCAGGTGTATTTTAATATAATCTCTTTGAGCATGATGGGAAGGCCAATTTAACTGTGATGCTAATAATGATTCACAAAATGTACATACATGGAAAAATAGTTTGACTTCACAGTTAGTGGGAACCAGATAATACTAGCTTATATGAGCAAATGTGAATTCCACTGTAGTCGATACTCATTTAGTTCAGTAAGCCTGGACTGAATTTGTTACCAGCAGCAATGAGACTGGCAAAAGAACAAATCCACAGAATAAGGTAAAATGTGATTCTTCGTTTTTTTTTTGTTCAGTTACTTTTTCTCCTAATGCACTGCCTTTGGTCCATAGTAAATTACATCCACTTCTGTTCACATGCTCAGTGCTACAGCCTTTATCTGCTATGGAACCAAGCTAATCATTTACCATGTATAACTTAAGCAAGTTCCTAGGTCACCACTAACTGTGACTCAACAGACTCCAGTATAAGATACAAACATTTTAAAGTAGTCTGAATGAAGTGGAAGCTGTATACCTAATAAATAATATCATCTCTAACTTGTAAATTCTTTAAGAGCATACACACTTAGCAAAATAGCAAATTAGCAAAATTAGCAAAACAGAGGACAGAGTAATCCAGTATAACTATGGACAAGTAGCACAACTAGACTTTGCACAGGAACAAAAAAAAATCTTAGCAGCCGCCTGGCATCATCACTAGGAACTTACATCCCGTGATACACAAATGCTGAGTGACTTATCACTTGCATCCAGAAGAATTTAGCTAATTTTAACTTATAAACAGCCTAAAAGGCCTTTGAGCTATAAATTGCAATAATCTAAAGATGGCAAGAGGCAATAAACATGAGTTAATGACTCAGCATCCTCCTGAGATAGCACTGGTCATGCAGCTTTGCTTAATCTTAGTCACGCACAATCACTGTAAAAAGGTGGTCTCCAGAGACCATTTACACTGACAGTAAGAAAAACATACCATCTCTTTATATGTTTGAAGGCTACTACTGTCCTTTAATTTACTTCAATTACATCCTATTTTTAACCACATTTCTATCTTACAGATAGATGCAATCCTTCTTTTTGGGATACTAAATCATATATAAGTACAGTTTGGTTTTCATATTCAAGAACAGTAGTATGTATTCCGCTGAGTCTAGGAAAAAAACTGAGATGAAGAAGAGTGAGCAGAAGTTTTCTAACATTCTGTTGTTTTGCCAAGATTAAATGATAGTAGAGGACAAATGAGAAAGGATTAAATGCTCTTTCCTTGAAACTGAACAGCCCTTTCAACAAGGAGTTAGCTGCTCTTCAGCTGAGAATAATAGGTTTATCAGGAAAAAGGCCAGCCTGGCTGGGAAGCCACATGGCAGTGATATGCAGCCTCACTTCCTAAAGTTGGGGAGATGGTCTCATGATAACTAGGACCACAGGTTGAAAAAGGAGCAAGAACAATTCTGCTTTATTTCTTTGTTGTTTTTTACCAAAGGAAGCTATCACAGCAGGCTGATGCGTACAGAATGACTGATGGATGTCAAAGGCTTCTCCTGAAAGCAGAATGTACTTGGACCTTCTTCATTGCTCATAAATATGTCTAGAAACATTGTGAAAATCGTACCATGTTCCTTTGCCCAGAACATACATGCAAAAAGGTACAGAAGGAAATCAGAGCATCCACATGACTACTGTGGTGACACATGACTAACTGCTTGCTTACACAGAATGGGATAACAAACAGCACTTATGGCTAGGAGGAAACCAGAGAGAATAAAAGCAGCAGCAGCATTGCTGCAAATGGAAACAGAAGAAACTGAAAGGCAGCGGAACTATTTGGCATTTCGTGGAGGGGCTGGCACTACCCCTCAGAGCCAGTAGATGAACTGCAGGTTTTGGTTCTGAGGAAAAGGAAGCACATGAGAAGCTCAAAGTTATGAAGTTGTCACAGAGATGCAAGACACAATGCCTGGACTTCCCTCAAATGCTGCAGTTTTAAAAGCACAGGGTAAGAGGTGAATAAATTCCCACGTGAAGCAATGTGGGAAGCAGCCAGTTACTAAAACGCTCAAGGCACCCACAGCATCCCTGTCACTCCAGGAAGCTCAGCTCCTCCAGCTCATTCCAGCTGCAGCATCCTCTTTCCCTACCAAAACTCTCTTCAGCAGTACTGGAAGCAGTCAGATCTGTAGGTTCAACAGGCTATTTTTGATTTTTATCAACATAAACTACAGAATAATCTGTTAAATTAGTTAGAAATAGGATCCTGCTTGTCAATATTGAAAAGACACATTTTTGATAATGTAACTACATAATACATTTTAGCAGTGGTATACAGACCAAAAAAAGTAGATATAACTAGTGGCTTAATATATGAACACAACATACCAGCAGTGCATATGCTTTTTACTTCCCTTATCCATCATCCCTTATCATTCTCTCATAATATGAGAGAAACCATATTTTTTTAATTCCTTAACAAACCAATTATGTGAATGATTACGAAAAAGTAACTTAGTTTCTGTGTAAAGTTGACAGTTACCTAGGTAAAACTTAGATGTCCCACCAGTAGAAGAGTACAGGGATAAGGCAATTAACAAGTGAAATGTTAAAAAAACCCTGATCGTGTCAGGATGCCTTCACCTTGTGACACCAGTACGTGGCAAACTTAAGCAAGATGGTCTGAGAAAAACCCCAACAACCTGAAGACAACAAGCACAGCCACATAGACTTCAAATACTCAACCCCGAAAGGGACATTCCTGCTACAGGCAGAGCAGCCCTTATTCCAATCAAATTAACTATATAGAAGAAACCTGCACCAGAAAGGGACACTCAAGCTTAAAACTGCTTAGCTTGGTTTTATAAAATGAAACGAGGAAGCCCT
>JAOEHX010042014.1:0-12225 GCA_025448015.1 Bolborhynchus lineola | reverse complement strand
TCCACAGAGTGGTGCACGTATCAAATTGATGTCTCTCCAACATAGAGACAAGGATGTCATGTGAGACAGTGTCAAACTCTTTGCACAAGTCCATCAACTGCTCTACCCCTGTTCATCAGTTCTGCAGCTCCATCATAGAAGGCTACCAAATTCGTCATCGATGATCATCTAACAGGACATTTTTTACATGTGGCTGATGCTGATAAGTATTCGAACACATATCAACATCATTGTTCTTATAATTCTTTTGATGCTCCATGTCCTCCAACTGCATAGCTGCCTTAAAATCAGTACATGTACAGATTATGGCAAAATTTACTGCTTTGCATGGCAGGATATAGTACTGCTATTTCTTTTATCAAGACTGCCAGAACCATAGAATCATAGGATGCTTTAAATTGGAAGAGACCTTGAAGATCACCTAGTTCCAATGGGCAGGGATACCTACCACTAGATCAGTTTGTTCTAAGCCCCATCCAATGTGACCTTGAGCACTTCCAGGGATGGGGCATCCAAAGCTTCTCTGGAAACCTGTCCCAGTGCCTCACCATCCTCACAGGTTCCTAAACTGTTCATCTTTGGCTCCTTATTTAACTATTTTTTCATTTTCTGTACTTATATATTTATTTTTCATCTATTTCATATGATTTAAAAGTAAAAATTTACCCAGATTACACCTGAAAACTTGATTTGTTGTTTTGTGTGGTTTTGGTTTTGTTTTGCTTTTGTTTGGTGTTCTTTTTGTCTTCTGTACAAGCAGTATGCAAATCAATTTATTTCCATTTAAAAATGCTGGATAGTTATTAAGAGATCTTTCTAAGCTGAATATTATTATGAAAAGTGAATCAATATTGTCTTGCTAATACAGAACTGATTAGATTAGGAAATTATTTACTAAAAGACACAAATAAATTCTGCATTTCATTTTTGCTTACCAGAATAAACATGAAACTTACAAAAACATGCCATGCCACCAGGAAAGATGCAACTTTACAGAATAAAGGAAAATATCACTGCACTTTTTTTATTATGATACAAAACAAAAAATACATTCTTCTTTACACTCAGATTCCTACATCCAAGGCAACACCTAATGTAATTAAAGAATATCTATTTTTGTTGAAAAAGTTACAGTATCAAGCTCAAATGCTACTTGTTTGGAAAAAAACTCTCAAAGCTCTCACTAGAACAGAATTTGCCATAACGCCTGTGGATTTACTCATTCATAAGGATAAAAATATTTTTTTCAGATTATCTAAAACCTAGTTTGTCTATAGAATTCATGAACAAACATGATTGAAGAAAAATCAATCACTTAACAAAGTTTTGCCATATTTTTAATTTATAATGAATGACTAGTGTTACTTTTGCATTACATTTATGAAGATGACCATTTCCCAATATTGCTGGTGACAGAAACAGACAGAAATTAGTGACAGAAATAAGAGAATGTGAAATAATTCATGCTAAGAATTTCTGAAGGAACTGATATCCTATTGCATAACTAACATCATATTTCTGCTGTTTTCTAATCTTAGAACACAGTTTCAGTGTTTGACCCTATCTGGTTTTGCAAGATGGTCTCCTTATACTTGCCTCTGTCGTTCAGGACTTAGGCATGTTTTCTTACAGGATGCTAATAATACTTTATTTTCAGATCTGTTTCTAAGTCAGTTCCAGAGGCAGTTGCATGCTTTTAATGGATTTCTTTAGACTTTGAATCAGATACTCTCTGAATAGTTGTTATGAAATATCTGTTTAGGGAATAGTGAATGAGACAGTAAGCAAAAGAGGAGGTCATCAACAAATAAACTGTGCAAAGGAGAATAAATGTAATATACTCTATTACTTCCCAAGCTTCATGTATCTGAACAGTGTGACAGTGGGCCTTCGATGTCACGACATGGTCTGTAGCAAACAGCTCTGCTGTCTTGTAGTGCTAATTCACCTTTTTGTCTGTGTGGCTCAAGCTACCTGGTACATTTTAGACAGAGCTGAGGGTCTGTTGGAAGAGCTAGGACACTTGCTAAATTTCCTGGAGCCTCAGTTTGTGGAAGTGAAGAAAAGACATTGCTAACCTATTTACATGCTGATTGCATTAGGAAAGTCTGCCTTTCCCTCATGTTCTGCCTTTGCTTTCCTGACAAGATAATGTTTCAGGTATTGGTTATACCTTCTCCCACTTTTTGGGAGAAATCTAGCCCTTACAGGCAGTTCCTCTTCCAAAGTAATTAAAAGTACCTAAGATAGTTTCAAACCAGCTGCTGATGGAATGTATCCACAACAGAAGAAAAGTCCTTTGGGTTTTCTTTTTTCAGAAAGATGAACTGTAAAGTGAGAGGTCAGCATTTAGGAGGACAATATGGATGGACAACAGCAGTGAAAGGTAAATCACCAAAGTATCTTTTCTCAGTAAAGAATGAAGTTAGCATTTCTGGAACACTTTATGATTTTTTTTTTAGACATTAAATTCACTACTCACCCTTTTTTTTTTATTTCAAATTAAACAAAGCATGAAAAAGTAATAATTAGTTCCAATCCAATCCCTTCTTCAGGATGATATTGAGGTTTGCAGATGCAAAGAAAGAAAGAAACCAGAGTCCTGAGGCAGTAAAATGAGCTCTGTCACACAGTATGTAGAACATTTTGTGAGCTGCTGGGCTTTCTTATCTCTCAGTGAACATACAAGTTCATATGATGAGTCCTGAAAAAAAGGCACAAAATAGTAACTGGGGAACCACCTTTCCCCCCACCCCCTGAAAAAACCAAACAGAAAACCCCAAACATTTTATTCAAAGTAGAGGAGAAATTACCAGTTCCATCTGCTTGGAAGCATCAGACTTCTCAGGGGCTGTCTCAGCAGAACATTGGTCAAGTATCCCACCATTATGGCAGAGACCTGGTGCACTTAGTACTTTCCTGAGGTATGGATCAACTCGCAGACTGCAGAGACCACCCCACACGCCCTTCCTACGTGAACTGCAGCACAAACTGCTGCACCACTTCCTTCTGATGCACCACATCCTGTTTGCCCACCTTGGTCTCTTATAGCCATTTATATCTCCGGCAGCTACTCTTAGCTATGCCCCTAACTCCCCTGATTGTCTACCAAGAGCTGTGGTGGCCAGAGGGACCTTGGGGTTGCTGTTCGGGTGTCCCTGGGCTCAGAACCCCCCTCTACAGCTCAGATGTAAAGCTCAAATCCCAGGCTTGCCTCAGCCGCTGATGCTGCCACTGCTGCCTCTGCTTCTGCTGATGCTGCCTTGCTGGGATTTTGTATCCTTGAAGGCTCTTCCCTTATAGACAGCACTATATTTAAAAATACAACAAAGTGAAAGTGACAGTTCTTACATTTCTTAAGGCATAGAGGAGGGTATATATGTACATCATTCTTATGCTATAAGTGGATCTTCTTTTTTGTGTATTTTTATATATATATATATATGGTTCCCCCAAATAGCCTGGTGAGAGCAAAGCAGAACCAACTGTTGGATGTTTTGATGTAAGGAGGCACCAAAAATATTCTATGATCACATGCATTTTTTATGCATTACTGTCACTTTCTGAGTCTTCCAAATTTGCTGTTCTGTTTTGTGTGAGGGAAATGTTTCAATCAAACAAATTAAATCTGTGGAATTCTCATTTTGGAAAGAATTTAAGAGAAAAAAAAAATCACTTAAATGCTAATAATTTTTCAGTCAAGTCATCAATCAAAATTCAGTTATTCAGGTATCCCTCTTTGGTTGTTCATGTCCAGCTGCTCTCCTGCTGGAAGCAAGAATGATTATCTGCAACTGCTACCAAAGCTGTTAGTCTAGTAAGAAGAGCTAATTTACTTTACAACTCCAGCACCAGCCTGAGTTTCAAGCACTGAGTCAGGTAAACAGCTATTTGTTTTCCAGCCATTAATTTTGTGCTACTACCCATCACAAATGGAAGCATAGAACAGAATAAGAATTACCATATTTTTTTATTATTGCTTTTATTTTCAAGGGTTCAAAGAGCAAACTTCTTTTTTTTTTTTAATGTATAAACATCACCCTGCTCTTGAGAACTACTGACCCTTACATGTTATAATTTAAGTAAACAAATAGTAAAGAAATATGGTAGAACACCTTTGGCATATGAATGCATGAAGTGGTTGTGTTCAGTAAAATGAATGAAAGTCTTATAATTATTAATTGTGCTAGAGATGTTATTGCTTCAGGAAGGGATTAGCAAAAAGACACATTACCAAGTACAATAAAATAGCTGCATAAGAGATTTCTTGAGAGATATTTCTGAATTCAAAAAAACTCTGTGTGAGAAAAAAATATGAAAGTACTTATAGAAAAATACATATAGGATCATAGAGGCTGTTAGGGTGGCAACATGTCTTAGGGGAGTCACGTAATATGAGGGTACACAATGAATGTTATGAAAATTAAAGACAAGTAATTTGAGTTAGAAAACCATTATCAGGAGGATGAAAAGCTATGAATAGAATATCTAATGGTACTTTTGTGCAAGGAGCAGGATTAGTAGCAAATTCTTGTACCGAGCACCACTATCCCATCTCAGTTAAAGGCATGGTAAAAGCATTGGAAAAGGTTGCCTAGGAAGGCTGTAGACTTGCCACCATGCACATACCCAAGGTGGGCAAGATTCTGAACAATGTACTCTAACTTTGAAACTAGCCCGCTTTGAACAGGAGGTTGAACCAGATGACCTCCAGGGGCTTCTTCCAATTTGAATTATTCTGATACTATGATTCAGCTTGTTACAGATTGTTCTGAAACACTTGGCAGGATAAAACTTTCAAGAAATCAACATAGCGTTCCCTGAAAGAAATTTTTAGCGTGTGTAAGTACATAATGAACATGACAGTTAAATAAGAATTTCTGTTCTGCAAGAAAATGAGCATTTTCTATGCTACTCCACCCATATATAGAGTGAAAAACAAGAGACCACCTTTTAAAATTACCCAAACAGAAAAATTCTGCAAACAGCAACAACAATGAAATTGTCCATAGTGATCAAAAAGCTGCCCTCTGAAAAATCTTTTTCACAATATCATACTGTTGTCTTAAAATGAGCTCCTTCCTCTTAAATAGCTCTAAATACATTATATTACATTCCATGCTTAAGTGAACAATATCTTATAGAAATTTGAATCCTAATATTTCTGAATAATTCGTCTGTTCCATCGCTATCAGTTATGAGCATTTTCCTATTTGTATTACAATATGAGGTAAAATACTAAAGTATGTATAGTAGATAATCTGAACTTGTATGGTAGCCCTTTGTGAATGTACAGTAGCAAATTTAGTATAACAGAGCCAAAAGCATTATAAATTCTTTTTATACTCACTTGGCAGTTTAGAAAAATATATATCTAATATGAAAAATAATCGATAATGGGAGAAAACATCTTGAACAGCTGCCTAAGACACAGACAACATCAAAGTTTAGGATCCTTGCCCTTCAGGAAATGAGAACAAATTGAACCACCTCAACAACTACTTAACCTATGCTGTCTCTAAAACACCAGTAGGAAAACCTTCAGGCTTAATTTTTCCAATTATTTTTTAAGAAAAAAAATACCCACACCAAAACTTACTCTAAGATAAATAAATAAACAAATATATTTTTATTTATTTAAAAAATATTTTTTAAAGATACAAAAAAAACCCTGCAAGAACATAGAAATGAAAATCTTGTTTCATATTCTCTTTCACAGACACACGTAGAAATTCTTAATTTAAGATGTTACAAGTCTTTTGTTTAGCTTAAAGAATTATTTTGGAAATCACTGTTGCATTTCACCATAGTAGTTTTTAGAGAATTGCTGTTTATTCATATTACATGAGGTTTCAGCATGTGCAACTAATATACTTTTTGTAAATTTGCCAAACTAATTTGAAATTATGTGCCTGGAGAACATTTTTGTGGACACAGGATCTGCTTTTATAAAACTATACAGATCTGCATGTAACTACTGGTAAAT
This sequence comes from Bolborhynchus lineola, assembly GCA_025448015.1. Classification (NCBI taxonomy): domain Eukaryota; kingdom Metazoa; phylum Chordata; class Aves; order Psittaciformes; family Psittacidae; genus Bolborhynchus; species Bolborhynchus lineola. The sequence goes on along the minus strand of JAOEHX010042014.1, from coordinate 6,239 downwards.
AACCCCAACATCAACAGCAAAAAACTCTACTTCTTGACAGTGATACTTAGCACTGGATGATATGTATTTCAGTGATAAAGTTGGTAAATTTACAGCTACTATAAATATGACCAGTGGATCCATATATATGTAATGAATACTTCAAGTTAGCATGAATATTTCAATTTAATATAGAAATAATATGCTGAATTTCATTGGCCTTCATTACTTACAAGATTGATAATATAATAGGGATTTTTTTCTCTGTGGTTGTAGCATAAAAATACCAAAATGCCACTTGTAAGAACATGTGAGTCTTTCCCTCACTATTGAAAGTATCAATACCAGATAGCTTGTGACACAGAATTTCATAATATAAGCCATCAGAGAGTGCAAGTTGTCCTTTTCTTAAAAGGATAAAATATGAAGTTCTGGTGCTTTTAAGGTTATTTAAACAGAAAAAAAAAAATCAGTTTTTAAGAAATTCTACTGATGAATAAATTGTGTATTATATGTTCCATTCAGGGTGGAAAAATACATTCTGAGGAAAAAGTGCACATTGGTAGTCACAATGTGTTCTGGGTTATGTATTGTGTAGAAATTGGTCTGTCTCTAGCTTGTTATTAAAAGCAGTGAAAAAAATGAGGAAGTAGAAAACATTTTTCAAGTGTTAGCAGCTGCAAAAAGTGTATTATCTCAAAGAATTTTAGACTGAAGCAAAATTTCAGACTTTCAGGCTGTTACATTCTCAATCTGCTTTATGTAATGATATGCTGAAATGATAAAATGACTAAACTTCAGAGCCTGAAAGGGATGTATGTTAACTTTTAGATATAAGGCCTTCATTTATTTACTTTTAATCATTTTCAGGTGGAACTAGAGAGCAGAATAGCACAAATCAGATGTTTACCTTTACAGAGTAGCCTCCTGCTGTCACTGAAGTCTCTGTGACAGAAAACTAGGGGATGATAGGCTTATTTTTATTAGAATAAATTTGCGATGTTTACAGTACATGAGGATAGATATGACCCTATATTTTATGTGTGCTATCCCTGTCAATGACTGCTTCCTTTAGTGCTCAGTTGTAATTCCAGGCACAAGCTGTGACTGGCCAAAGCAACTGGTTCTTCGTCCTGTTCCAACATAGAGTACAAACACCCAGGTTCACAGATTCTGTCCTCATGTTCTTCATGCCTGGGCATATGTGAAGCTGCATTCCTTTCTCTTCTAACTCACCAGGTGAAATATGATTCCCATGTTAGCTTTTAGTGTTTTGATCCTTCCATTCGAGGACTGTAATCTTATGGTCTTCAAAGTTTTTGGTGTTATTTTAGTATTTCAATATTTTAGCATTTTAATATTTTACCATTCTAAACTTGTTTTTTAAATCATTTTTTTTCCATAGCTAGTTGTGTATGTGTATGGTTTTATCTATACAGTTTGTATGCCTTCTGTTTTCCTTTAGTATCCAAGGTCCTTTTTATAATTCACATGCTCAGAAGCCTGACTCCCTCCAGAGTCCTCATCAGACCTGTTTTCCATTTTGTCCTGTCATAATGATGCAAGTTACATTGAGAAATCACCTACATCAACTTCTCCACAGCAAAGACTCTCCACATAATCTTTTGCTGTACTCAATTTGGACAATGTGAAGTAATATACTCTCTTGTTACTCTGTTCAGCTGCAATTTTTTTGAGAGGTAAGATACTCAAGGTACTCTAATTTCTTTTAAGAGGTAAGATTCTCCAGCTATTAAACTGTTCTTATCTCAACCCATGGAGTTTGCAGCCTTTCAAATAATTACTGATAGAGCTGACTTCAGAAGGGAGGAGTCAAGGCAAACTGGTATCAGGCAGTGTAGCAATGATTTTGAACATATTGCAAAGAAAGAAGCATATTGCTAAAGGAAAATGCTGTAGTTAAGATCATCTCAGTAGTGTTTCAGGCAGACTGATATTTAAAGTCTGGGAGGCACTTCAAGCCAAGTACTTCAAATACCATGCAATCAACAGTTTATTTTACCAGCCAAGCCAGATGAGCTTTGATAGAATGTTTAGAGCCTGGCAAACTTGCTTGAATGTTGAATGTGTCCTGCAGCTGCTGAAATTTCAAGGGGATGAATAGGCATGAATTCAGGATGAATTCAAAAGCAGTTAATTTGGCCAAAAGGTGAAGTGACAGTTTAACCTGCTAATCATGTCAATATAGGCTTTGTGATAAAATAAATAACATGTTGGATTTTTTTTTTTTTTTCATTTAAATGGACACCAGATGAAGACAACTTCTGATATTTTTTGGTTATGACTGTCTTTTATTTTTTCATGCCATAAGGACACCTTTATCTAATTAGTATTTCAAATAAACTTAGCAAATATTTTTTTTATTTCACTCAGGGATGCTCAAAACTTCTCATAAGAGATGTGTACTAAGATCAGACCATTTTTCTAAGGAAAAAGAGCTTGCAGCATGAGCAGGTAATATAAAAGGCTCTGAGCCAAGACACTGCTAAGACAGCAAATGGTACAGGAGATCATGCCAAGGAATATGAACTTCCTAACAAACTGCAGCCATCTTTTAAGTGATTCTGAATGTGTCTGAGTTGGCAATTCACATACATACTGCTATCCAAACTTCCTGTTTCACTTGTGCCTTTCATTCAGATCAAGTGCTCTGTTCTGAATGAAGTGATGGTCTACTGCCCAAGCAGTATCAGTCATTGTGACAAATGCAAGGCAAATTTGTACAGAAGTGTCTTGAACAGAAAGAACCTGTTAAAATAGCAGGCAATATCAACTAAATGTTTCAGGAAGAAAAGGGCAAAAGAAATGGAAGAATGAGTGAAACTGAAAATAAGGAACACAAAAGTACTCTGATTTTGGAGAAGCTAATACATGACAAATGCTCAAACCAGGATCAATACACGCTACATGGAAAAAGAAACCCAAAACACAGATTGACTACAGGTAGAATTTTAGGCAGTTTACATTGTAAAAATCTTGTGGCTACAGAAATGAGAGGAAAAAAAATGAATCTGGGTTTTATGATGCCTATATGCAATATGTATGTATGCGGAAACATAAGGGAAAAGGTACAGATGAAAAAATCAGTGGTCCTACCTTGCTGTTAAAATGAATTATGAAAAAGCTTCATCTGGTGCTAGGCATTGGCCATTGTTCCTCGACACTCATACAGCCCATTTCCCACTTCAGATGAAAATAGCTTTTCTGATTCTTGTAGTCACCAGTATATCCCATCTTCCAGTTGCCTAAAGAATAGGAGAACAGTTATAATACATTCTTGGTTTTTGTTTTACTTTAATATTGCAATACACTGATGAGTGGGTTTTGTTTTTTGGTTTTTTGGGTTTTTTTTCAGTAATGAATCTAACTTTTCTCTTTCAAGTCATTTAAGTAGCTATACCAGTTTTATTTTAAGGAGATTATGTCAAAGACTTGTCTTATTACAGAAAAAAAATAACTGAGAAAAATTAAAACAACAAACAAGGATTTTTCACAACTTATCTGTGGAAATTTTAGGTATAGAAAAACACAATTCAGAGTAGTAATATCTAAACTTCTAAAACAATTAGTTCTTCTGAACAGACTTTGGTCAGAAAGGAACAATATGTCAAACTGGTGAGCTTTTTTTCCTTACCTCAGACTTACCTTTGTAATATTTCAGTTTTTCTTTTGGATTAAAAAGCATTTCATATCCAAACAGAAAATTATGGGGGAAAATATTTAATTCAGAAATATCTAAAATTCCAGGAGAATCTTAAGTTAAAGTGAGATATGTTGATATTTTATGGTCATAGCTTTAAAATAAACAAAAATTATAAGAAAGTACATTTCTTTACCAGTTAAATATATCTGTTTAGATCTATTTATTGTATTAGTGCCTTAATCACAAAATTATCCTTCCCTTTTTTTTTATAAAATTATTTCATCTTGGTTCTGATCATATTATGTTTTAACATTGATGCAAATAGAGCTGTGATTTCAAAAGCATCCCCTGAAAATCTAGTTTCATCAAGTGAGTTTTAATTCTCTGCTTTTAGCAGTTTTCAGTTAAAGAGAGTTTTTATTCATTCTTTCCTATTTTGTGACAAACAACTCACTAATTACTTCCTTGAGGCATATTTACCATGTTTTCAATGATCAGGTTCTTGAAGTCCTTGCATTGACATTTCACAAGTGAATTAATCTTACTTTCAGGAATACTGTTCTTTTTAAGATAAGACAGGCTTACAAGTTTTTCACATGCACCTATAAATCATATATATTTTTACTGTCCTTTTCTGGTAATATTTGTGGATCTTTTTTTTTCCCTTGACATAAAACTTAAACATTTTGTGAAGAGTATTCCAGTCACTGTTTTATAGGTTGCTCAGAAAATAGAAAGAAGAATCAAGCACAGCAAAATGAAAGCTAGACAATTTAGTAAAAGGGACAAAGGAAGCCAAAAAAGTAATAGAAGAATGATCTATTGCAGTAGAGTTTGAGAAGTGGCCAAATAGTACAAGAACAGGAAGTCTAATTGCAACCAAAAAAAAAAAAAAAAGAAAAAAAAAAAAGAAAAGAAAAAAAGGAAAAGAATAATAACTTTGTTTTTTAAAAAAGTTGTAGAAGCCTACAATTGTGTTTAGGTCGTCAGGAGGCAGCATAAATTATTATTGCTCCATTTTTTCTGAAACAAAACCTGCTAAGTAGTGTAAAATACTCAGGATAGCCTTAACTGTTGATTGCAAATGAGAGCTCAATTTTAACAAATGCATTTCAAATACAGACAAATTACATTCTAGGACTGATTTGTTACTTGGGTTGGAACACAGATTTTTATGAGATCCTGAACTTTAAACATTATTGTTTAGTAGAAGACTGCATACTTGAAATTCAAACCATTAGATATCCCCTATCTCGAGTCAACAGTGCAAGAACACAAAAAGATAAAAAAGAAAGAAAGTAATAAAGAGGAAAAGTAGGTGAAAGACAGAAAACAGGAGGATGTTATGGTTTAAGCCCGGCTGTAAAACAGCCACAGAGTTCATTAGCTCCCCGCCACTTTCCTCCCCTATTCCCGGAGGGATGAGGAGGAGAATCGAAGAATGTAACTCCCATGGGTTGAGATAAGAACAGTCCAGTAATCTAGGTATAACACAAACCACTGCTGCTACCACCAATTATAATAATGATAAGGGAAGAGAATACAACTGCAAACCACTCGCTGACCGATACCAAGCCCAACCGAGGAGTGATCAACCCTTCCAGGTAACTCCCTCATTTTTTACATCCTGGGCATGACGTGCTGTGTGGTACAGAATACCTCTTTGGCTAGTTTGGGTCAGGTGTCCTCTCTCTGCTTCCTCCCAGCTTCCACTCCTTCTTGGCAGAGCATGAGACTCAGAAAGTCCTTGGTCAGACTAAACATTTGAGCAGTAACTAAAAACATTGGTGTTGTCGGCGCTGTTCCCAGGCCAAAAGTCAAAAACACAGCGCTGCACCAGCTACTAAGGATAGAAAAGGGCTGCTACTGCTGGACCCAGGACAGGAAAATAGGGGAAAAGAAATATTCTGCAGGACAAAACTTTAGAAAACTATATGGAAATGGAAGGCAAGGTGGTTTCCTAGATATATTCAAAATACATTACTGTGCTATCCTTCTGTCTTAACAATGCAAGACCGGTTAAGTGATGAGGAACTTAGGCAGCTCTGGAACCTGTCTTTGTATAATGGAAAACCTGGTGAAAGCCTTTGAAAAGGAATTTCAGCCAGAGGGTCATTAGAAAAATGAAAAGCCTTTCTAAAGCTTATTTTATAAATGTAATTATTTTTTGCAATTAAAAATCAGATTTTCTGTGGGACACCTAGTCTCGACTAGTTCACTTGATTGATAGAGCTCTCTGCTCCAGCTGGTTGCGGAGGGAAGAGACAGCACAGTCACTCTACAAAGAGAGCATTCTATACCAGTAGGAAAGTAACTGAAGAACATAGTAATAAATCTGATATATTTTACAGAATAGTTTATTTGTATAACTCTACACTTGCATAATAACACGAGGGAGAGATGAAAATATGAGAGCAGACCTCTGTTTAATGAAAGAGGTATAAGAACAGAACAGTCCAAGTGTTATGGGTTCAGCAGTAGCAGTCATTTTTAATCCTTCTCAGTAGCTGGTGCAGCAGTGTGTTTTTGACTTTTGGCCTGGGAACAGTGCTGATAACACCAATGTTTTCAGTTATGGCTTAGTGATGTTTGGTCT
>JAOEHX010042012.1:10114-20990 GCA_025448015.1 Bolborhynchus lineola | reverse complement strand
ACTGCCAGGGATGGGGCAGCCACAGCTTCTCTGGGCACCCTGTGCCAGCGCCTCAGCACCCTCACAGGGGAGAACTTGTGCCTAAGAGCTCATCTCAGCCTCCCCTCTGGCTGTTAAAGCCATTCCCCTGTCCTGTCCCTACAGGCCCTTGCCCAAGGCCCCTCTCCAGGTTTCCTGTAGCCCCTTCAGGCACTGGGAGCTGCCCTGAGGTCTGACTGAAGCCACCTCTTCTCCAGGCTGAACAAGCCCAGCTCTCATCCTGGCTCCAGAGCAGAGCTGCTCCAACCCTGGGATTATCTTCATTGCCCTCCTCTGGACTCCAAGATGTCCACATCCCTTTTGTGCTGTGTCCCTTCTGCTGCTGGATCAAGACCCCTCTTGATACAGCAGCACAAAGGACCCCCCCATTCCCACATGGAGATCCTTCACAACTGCCACTCTGGGACAGGGCATCCTCCTGAGTGTCTCCAGCAGCAAAACCAGCACAGGCAGGCTGCCCCCATCAACCTCAGCAGCCCTGGCCTGGCACCTCAAGCAGAGGGAAGAGACACATCCATCACCCCTGCAACAGGAGGGAAGGAGCTCCAGCTCCCCAAGGATGAGAGCAAGGCTGTTACTCCCCAACCTAAGCCGCTCCAGGAGGCCAGAAAGAGTGAAGAGCTCTTTGGGAGGAAAATGAAAGGTCCCTTCTCCCTGTTAGAAAAGGCTGTAGCCCCCAGGGAAGTATGGTTGATTTACTAGAGCTTGCAGAAATGGTGGGCTGGAGAGAGCTCCCTGCTCCCTACTGTGCTTCGTGAAGGCAGGAGCGCATGGATACCTGTTCAGAAAGGTGACCAGCAGGTAGGAAAGTGACACGCTGCCACCCCTTAGGCAGGAGCTGACAGCACCACTGCTCATCCATGACCAAGTCCCAGGGGCCACAGGTTTACATCAGCTTTGTGTGTCAAGTTTTCACCTCACACTTGAGCGAGAAGGGTTTACGCAGCCCTAGGAGCAGAGGAAGGGCCATGTCCCTCCTCCCCAGCCTCAGCCCAGAGCTCATTGCCATAGGCCAGCAGCAGCCCCAGCACTGGCTCCCCGTGCTGCGCACACTCCTGTCTCACACAGCACAAAAGGACCAGTTCAAGGCCAACAGTCGAGGTGCAGCAGCTGGAACCCCTCCCTGGTGCCCAGCTGGGGCAGGGGGCAGAGGCAGACAGCACTGGCACAGACATGCTAGAGGCAGAGTTTATTACACTATGCAGGCTAAGAACCCTGGGCACGACCCCACACGGGTAAGTATCGAACCAGCTCTTTATCAAAAAAGTTAATACTATAGTCAACCCCCTTTCTCCTTTGGTCATTACAAAGCAAGAGAAATATTAAAAGGAAAAGACATTTATACACAGAGGGAAGCTGAAGAGATTCTGTCCAGCCCTCCCCACCCCGCTCCCAGCGCATTCAGGTGCCCGGTGTTCTGGCTGGCAGGAGCAGCAGTATCAAAATCTTCACGAGATGTTCAGGTTGTTGGGGTTTTATTATTACTGTCGTCAATAAAAGCAAGAATTCCCAAGAGCTGCCATTCCTGGTCCTCCCCGGGGAGGATGGAGGGGCAACACCAGCTCCCCTCCCCTCTCTGCCCTCCCAAGTGTAGGGGACGGCTGTGCACGGGGGTGTGTGAGGACACGCGCACACTCGCTTCCTCTCGCCAGTGCACACACACTCAGCACAGGCCCCGTGGTCTCTGATCCCTCCTTTGTACGCAGTCATTTAAAAAAAATATCGTATTATAATAATAATATGAATTTCTCTTTCCACGGCATGGCGGCTGGAAAGAAGCGTCAATCGTCCGTCAGGTCCTGCACAAAGAGGACTTCCGTGTGGCTGAGTCCGGCCTCCTGCAATGTGGGGGGGTTGGGCCACTCCTCTGTGGGGAGGCAGGGCAGGACCCGGCGAGGGAAGTTGGCCTCAATCTGGAACTTCTCAGGGCTTTCTTTCAAGGAGAACAGGAAGTCGTGGATCACCTGGGAAAGAAGCACAGGAATAACCGCCAGCGGGGGGAGCAACGGCACAGCCAGGCTGCAGCCACGGCACCGCGCGGGGCCAATGGGACCCAATTTGCACCATCACTGCACTGCAGACACGAGACAGCCATTTTCTTAGCATGTATGAAATGGGACTCCTCAGAGCACCTGGGGAGTCCAGACATTGTTTCTGGCTCTTCCTACACCGTTACTTAATAGAGAACCACCAGAGCCCCAGGAGAAGAGAAAGTTTCTTCTGTTTCCCCTCTAATCCCTTTTAAGCCAGTGGGTCCAGGCCCCACAACGCCCTCCCTACTGCCCCTCCAACACCTCTGCCTGCTGAGGCTCTTGGCAAAAGTCACCACTTGGCAAAGTCCAATGGAACCAAAGCTTTGCTGAGACACCTGAAGAATCTCTTGACTCTCTTATACCCTGGGAAGCCCCATCAGCTCTGCCCCAAGCTCACCGTCAAGGACTGTGTGAAGTGGAATCGCCGCTCCACTCTGGAATCGTTAGGCAGCTTGAAAATGATCTTGACGCTGTCTGGGTCATCGGGATGTGGCTCGGGGGGAAGGCATTCCGACTTGCGCTCCTTCTCCTCCTGCAGCGTCTGCAAAGGAGAGAGCAGGGGCAGCACTGAACTGGCCTCTGTGCTTGTCCCTTGCAGCACAGCAGCTCCAGGTGGCCTCCAGGACACTCAAATCCTGAGCAAGACAAGCAGCTCCAAGAGAAGCCCTACTGCAGGCACTGCTCCTACACAGCGTGAGCAGCCCGCAGGGCACAGCCGCCTCTCCAGCACTCCTTCTGCTCTCACCTGCCGCCGCCTCTCCTCTGCTAGTTTTTGCTGCTGCACTTCCTCCTCCTTCCTCTTCTTCATCTCCCGCTCCTCCTTCTTCTTGCGCTCCTTTTCCTGGTCCGCACGTAAGGAAGCGAGATATGCCTCATCCTGCTGCTGCCTCAGGACTTGGGTTTGGTTCCTCTCTTCCCTGAAAACATGAGCAAGGAGCGGTCAGGGCTAGCAGGCTCATGGCAGACCTCAGGGTGCAAGTACAGCCTCAAGATCATGGGAACACACATCAGGTAATGCCTCAGGAGCACCACAAGCCCTGGAAAGGGAAGCAGGGTTTCCACATCCTCAGCACACAAACTGTGTCCCCTCAGTTGAGTGGATATGAACTTAACACAGGCAATTCCTCACCCACTGCAGCATGGCAGAGTGGACAGCACATAAGTGCTCAGAATTTCTGCCTCATACTTGAGGCTCTTCACAGTTTTACCTCCACAAGCTAATTCTTTGCACAGTTCAGAAGCCAGAGGCATCACAACATTACTGGGTCCCCACAGAAAGCATGGGGCAGACAGAAGACCAGAAGGCAGCACCCTACTTTGGACACAGTCTGCAGACCCCTACGGAGTTATCAGGGGCTGGAGTTCCTGCTCATGAGGCACCACCAGAAACAGTCAGATTTCAGGACAGCCATCCCAGGCAGCAGCTCCTGCTCACCAGACTGCAGTGCCTTCACTCCCACTTGGCTTCCACTATCATCTGAGCTTTACCTGCAAAGCTCCAGCATGCTACGGGTCTGCTCCAGCTGCAGAGAACAGCAGAGCACTCACACCCACCTTTCAGTTGTGGGCAACACATTCAGCTCCCTGGCTACAGTGTGATCTAAATTCATGGACAGGTGATCCCACTGGGAAGAAGGGAGCCCATGGGATGTGTTACAGGATGGGAGATCATAAGCTGTTTGCCTACAAATGGTGTCTGGGGAGAGGGCAGACCAGAGCAGAGCCTGCCTCCTCAAGGCAGTGCATAACTGGAGCTCAGGTCCCATCATACCTTTCCAGGCGCTCAGACACCAGGTATGTCTGGTTGGCATCCATGATGAACATCAGTTGATTAATGAGGTCATCAGCCTGGATAAGGCCTTCCAGCCGCCCAACCACTGTCATCCTGCGATCCTTCAGCATGATCACAGCCAGGAATGGGTACGTGTTCTCTCGCAGAGCCTGGGAGACTGGGAAACAGGCACGACCATCACTGCCTCATCCAGAAGGGCCAGCGAGGGGTACAGCACAAACACATCCCATCACCAAAGCAGCTTCTACAGCCACTATCGCCATCAAGGCACAGAAGGCCTCAGCCTCTATTTCATCAAACTAAACCCTATAAACCAGCAAAGGGAGGAAGTGGCTTAGAGCACAGAGACTGAAGGGAAAAAAATAAGCTTTCGAGTGACCAAAAAGGTTCTTGAATTCAAGCAGGAAGGAAGTACACTGCTCTGAATCTCCATTCAGAACAGGACAAAAAGCCCCAGGCTTAAAACTGCAGGAAGAGAAACACAGGTCAAGCACAGGGAAACACTCGCTGAGATGATTAAGGGCAGACAGACTCTGGAAAACACCATCACGGGCAGATGACAGTGCCTATCCTGGACATTTCTGAACAAATCAGGTTGGGTTTGCCAGAAGTGGGCTCTGTCTTCAGGCAGGGAATGAAGCAGTTCAGGGGCTTTTAAGGTACTGTTCTCCTATAGCTGCTGATCACCTCCTCAAAACACGCACAGCACAAAATGCAGCTTGGAGCAGGGATTACCAATGGAGCCCTTCAAATAAAACCAGAGCACCCCATGGATTAATTGAAAGGCCACAATCCCTTCCAGCTCTGCTTTCTAGGCTGTGATTCCAAAGCACTGCAGCAATGAAACAGCAGTAAGTAAAAGAATGTCTCCTTAGAAAGCCATTCTTTCAAGGAGCCCTTAGCTGGTTGCTGAACTATGAAGCTGAGAATGACCCAGATTTAGTACTCCAGAACTCCTGGCCTGACCCTTCCTGTTTCATGGCAGGAGAGAAGCAACACAGGAGGCATGAACAGAACTTGGGAAAAGGCTCCATTAGCAGCAAACCCCTACCAGAACACTGGCAGGTCAGGTATCAACAGCTCTAAAGACAGTACTTAAAAGCACCTCACTGAGGACTTTCGAGGAGACAGAGAGACTGGGTGTGGAGTAAACATGTCTGTCTCAGAAAGGGAAGAAGAATTCACCTAACAAGTCACTTCTGTCTTCAGGCATAACACGAGCCAGTGCTAAGGGCACAGCTAGCCAGATACTTGGTTCTGCATCAGTTTAATCTTCAGCACACACCCACTAACTCCCATTAACAAGGCACTGAAAGCCTGAAGGCCCACAGCAGAGAGCACAGTACCAGGACTGCCCAGAAACATACAGACAGCAGAGGCAAAGAGCAGAATTTTTCTGGCATCCAAGCTTGCGTTTCCCCATGGAACCCTGACATCTCGTCTGCTTGCACAAAAACCAACAGTGCATTTCACACACATTTTGGTGGTCAAAGAGCATTTGACTTGTGAGGAGGGGACAGGTAAAGCCCAAGAGGGACACACTCACCTCTGTATCCCTCTGGTTTGTTGGTTGAACAAGCCCAGAAGAGCATTCTGGTGTTTATGAGGGTGATCACCTCAGGTACGCACAGTGTATTGCTAAGGGATGAGAACGGACTGTGTGAGCGAAGCTGCATTTAAAGTGCCAAGATAACCTTTTGGTTCTAACATTCTCCTACCTACCGGCAGAATTCATCCGTGTCTTGGTGGTCATCTCCATGAAGATAAACCAACAGGAAGCGCAGCTCCCGCTTGGCATCATTCAGTGCCTTGGCAGAACAGCAGAGAAGGTTAACATTACAGGGGCTCTAGGTGGGGGGAAAGCAGCACCCACAATGTGGGACACAACTCTACAACATTTACCTGGGCCATTACACTCTGCCATTAGCATGGTTTTAATGAAGCAGGAGTGGAGGAAGAACCTGTCAGCCCTTCTGACTAAACCCTCATTTAAGAGGGTTACAGTGGTGTTCCCTCACATTCCTTTCAGGAGGTGCCTTCGGAGAACACTGAACTCAGAGCAAAATCACCCCCTACTGCCCTGCCAGACCAGCTGCAGAGAAGAACCCTCCTTCATCCCTCAGTCTCCCAGCAGCCAAGGATGAGCTTTCCACTCGAACCCATACAGGACACAATCTTCAGACAACATCAAATGAAAATGCTACTAAAAAAAGATAACTTAATAATGCTGCAGTCCCCAACAGAGCAAAAGGCAAACAAAAGAAAACCCCTTTTTGCGTTACAGTCTCTCTCTACAAACCCATTTCTTAACTAGACCATTTCTTAATGAGACCACAGGATGAGTGCACAATAAGCTCCCTGTTTTACTGGCACTGAGTTTTCGTAGCCTAACCATTTGAAGTTTGGATTCCAGGCAAGACAGAGGAGCCGGAAGAGCTGCGGAGGCATTGAGCTCCATCACTGTGCAGTGTGGAGCAGATACAGACTCCACATCCCTCCCCAGTACTCAGGAAGCAGTGCTGATCTAACTGTCTGCTGGGATGCACTGCTGCAGGAGGCCCTCCCCTCAGCCAGGCTGACAGAAGCTGCAGAAGAGACAGCATCCATTGAGCGTCCCTCTTTTACAGAGGGCACCATGAGTCCAGGTCTAACGTGCAGAACTCTCACCTTCCATAATCTGTTCCAGGACTCCCTCTCACAATTTTGAGGCTCCACCCCAGATTCTGGAGTTGCATTGTAATACAAGCCCAGGCAGTCAATCCCAATTTAGTGAACAGAAAGACAGGCTCTGGCATACCACATCAGTTTATAAGGCAGCATTACAAAGAGTAGCTGTCGGCTACAGGGCTGTACAGATGGTCGAGGAACACTCAGAGCAGCTTTGCTTTCCAACTTTGCAGACCTGGCATACCATCACGGGTGGCAGACACTGGTTTTCCAATACGCTTCTTCCATAACTCTCCATTACCCCCATTAGAGCCTGGGGACAAACACTAAGCTTTTATCTAAAAAGTGATTTTGCCAGGTAGGCCCTGATACTGCCTGGCAAAATCCCCACTCTCCATCTCCCCAGGATCTACGCACCAATGTGTGACACTGACCTGGCTGTAAGTTCCCTGGTAGAAGACAGGGTGTATCCTCCCATATTTTTCCTCAAACATATGAATAAACGAAATAATGTCCCCCACTGGGTCAGTGACCCGACTACGAGGATCAGGGCGTATAAAACGCAGAGCAAACCTAGGAAAGAAGCAAAGGAACTGAATTCAGCTTACTGACTTTCTGAAGAACAGGTTTTCTTTTCCACAGAGTCACTGGTGTTCACAAGGGAGGAAAAAAAGTCACAGCTGAGACCCTTAAACATTTATAATCACAGCCTAAACTGCCACCTGCTGCAAACTGATGCCACTGCTATAAAAACCATCCCCCAGGCAAATATCATCTCATGCCACCAGTGTGTATCTGAATTCTGTGTGATTGACAATTTTGACTTCCTCTGAAGCATCAGGCATACGCCACACCAACACTATGAGGTTTGAGGAATTCAGCCAAAGCTGAGCTGTTAAAAGCCACACAGTTTTGTCCAGGGAACTTTGAAAACTGCATTTCTGCTATTCCAAGACTAACAATTCCAGAATGCAAAGAGCTGCAGAAAGAGAACATTACACCAGGAGTCCAATGAACACAGAAGCAACAGTCATTCCTCCAGGGCTGAAAAAGCCTCACTGCAAGGGAGGTATCGGTGTTATCTGGTTCTACTGATGTGCAGAAATTACACTGAGCTTTAGAAAAGTCTTTAAGGTGAAAAAAAGTAATAGACCAGAGGAAACAGCCAAAGCAACGCAGATGGCAGGACTGGGACTGCTGGACATTCACCACATATCACCATTCCATTTTTCCTCCACCAGTGCTGTAAGGATGAACTTGCCCTTCAGGCAGTAAATGGAGAAGAGGCAACAGACACTGAAGGGGAATCCAGAGGTGTTTACAGTCTGGGTTTTACCAAATATAGCGATTAGGGCAGGCTAACCCGCAGCCCAGCCCAGCAGGACATGATTCTGATCAAGCTGTCTGTCCAAGAATACCGGTCAGTTTGATCCAGTTTTGCATTTCCTTTGCATGGCACTCCAACTGTAAAGCCATATGGAGTTACAACTCCAATTCAATATTTAATTTACAGAGCTGCAAGATGCTCTTTTTCTCTACAATAAAGATTATTTCTTACAGAACAGTATAGGAACCTTACAAGGCTACAGATAAAGCCGGATAAGCAAATGGAAAAATCTGCCATTAAACATCCAAGTGACAGAGGTACAGCCAAATCCAAGCCTGTGTGTGTTGATGCAGTCAGTACATGAGTCAGCACAAAAAATACTTACCTAAATATATCAAGTAATGTGTAATAGGTGAATCGGAATGGAAGCATTATGAAGTAGTAACCCCATCCTAACAGGCCCTGAAATTACAAACAAAGGATCAGATCAGACCCCCACCCCAGGAAAAGACCTGCTAAAGCTGTCCCCCAGCATCAAGCACACATGGGAACATCAGTGCTCCAACCACTGCAAGGAAGCTCAGCAATATTTATGGCTTCAGACACACCAGATCACATGTAAGTGACTGACATGGTTCATAAAGAATTTAACATGACATGCCTGAAAACCAGCATCACTGTTCAAGCAGCGATGCTTTTGCTCTGTGCTAATTTTCTTTACTGTACAAAGGGATTAACAGCACTGAGTCTTAGGGGCACTCATGCAAATCTGTCTGTGAAACACTACTGCAAGTGACTGACACTGCATTGAAGTTAATATACTTTTTAGGGGGCTCTAAAAGATAAAAACCCCATTATCACTCTACCATATGGAGCAGGCAGTCCTTTGTTCCAAATGAACTGATCAAAAAGCTTGACTACACCACAGCAAGTCATTCTGTGACACAAACAATGTTGCTTCATAGCGTGAATCACACCACAGAGAAAATGCCCGCAGCAGTAATAGAGGCTGAAGCTCTACATTTTGCTTTCAGAAGGTAATATATTTAGAAAGGAGATAACAGCATACAACGAAAACAACTCCTTTCCCTGCTTGCAAGTTCTGTTGCTCACAGAGTCACTCAAGAATCTGGACAAAATCCACTATAAGATAACTTGCCCTTGGTTGTGGCCTTGAGACAACATAGCTGTAGATCCTGTGGTCAGCTGTATTGACCTGCAATGGCCGGGAAGGAGGAGGATTAAAGACACTTGGGACACCCTCTTGTTCATTTAGTCGGTCCTGTACAGCTGCCTTTGACACAAGAAAGAGCAAAGGGAGGTTTTAGGCACGTAAGGATGGCAGAAAATATGTTACTTTTATACTTTGGACACTAACAGCAATTCTGATTTGTCCACAGCCCCAAAGCACTGGATAAGCACAACTCATTACAAATGATAACCACCAATACTCTTTTCTGGATGGAAAGCCCTCTCCCATGGCAGCCCGTAGTGCTACAGGACACATGCCAGTCAAGTGATGACTGTTCACAGACATAACTCTGCTGTGTGTTCTGGAAGCCAGCTCTCCAGATGCATCAAGATACTGTTATAAAGAGCTACTAGTGTAAATTCAGGGGTTGACAGGTTAAAGCTTACCAGTAGGGCTCCCCCTCCCCACAGAATTCTCTGCTTAACCCAAGGACTTGGAAACTGCTACAAATCCTCTCTGCAGAGGTACCTCTATGTTCCAGTTGTGTTGCTCCAATGTGTGACGACACTGGTCCATGGACTCTATGCCAGTCAGGTCCTAAAAGAGGAGAATAAAAGCAGGTTTAGTGGTGGCCATGGTAGTGTTTACAGCTGGACTCAATGAACTTAAAGGTCTATTCCAACCTAAACAATTCCCTGTTCCTAAGGCAAATGCCAGGGAAGTGCTGTATTTTTACTGTTTTTTCCAACACATGAGCACAGACAGGAGTTACTGCAACACACTGCCACAACACTCTAAAGTGCTCTGCTCTCAGTTTATGAGCAGAGCAACCTGAGCCAACCCAAAACCATAAGCACACAAGAGATCTCAAACAGGCCTTTGCACTCCTCCAGCACCAGTCAATTGTTAGCAATGCCCAAGGTCTGTTACTACAACTGCACTCAGCCCAGTAATGTAAACTGCCCACAAGTTTCACTCTGGAAGGATATGCCCTCAAACACCACCACAAAGCATCAATACAAGAGACAGGCAGAGCATTTCTGAAAACCCAAGATGCCCATTACTTCACTCACTACAAGCATAAACAGAGACTAAACCCAAAATGAGGCACCAATGAAGGAGTTTTCTCACATCACAGGGCATGTTGTAGTAAAAACATTTAAATCCAGTCCAGCACAGACAGGACCCAAAGCAGAAAACACAGTCCAAGGACACTGACAGACCTCAGAGACATTGGGCTCTCACACCAGTGTTTGGGAAGGTGCTTTTTAACCCCATGCCAATCAGGACTTTGTGCAAGAGATCAAACGACAGTGTTTGCTATTACAGGAAGCCACGTCAGCACCCCTTGAATGGAGACAAATCTCTGCTGCAGCAAACATCTCTGTCACTGTGCCACAGCAACACATCTCTCCCCGCACCACTGCTGTGGGGTGTTTGAACAGACGTTTCAGATCTGTAAACCTCACCTCTCGCCACAGAGCCAAAGCACTTCCATACGAAAGCCACAAATCTGCTGCCACCCTTTTAACAATACTCTGACCCCATCAGTGAAAGCTCATTACAGGCGACACCATTAAGAGTGTCGCAGTTTTGAAGGAAACTGCTTTTATTTTCAATTAAATTAAGTTTGGGGGTCTTTTTTAAACTGGACTACAGAAAGCCAAGGGAACAGCACTCCCTTCAGAAACAGCTATTCAGATGGCACAACCAACGACAATAATTGTCACAAGCGGCATAACAAATCCAACATATAAACATCTTGGGGTAGGGACACCTCCCACTAAACCATACCACCCAAGGCTCTGTCCAACCCGGCCTTGAAC
>JAOEHX010042012.1:0-10014 GCA_025448015.1 Bolborhynchus lineola | reverse complement strand
AAGAGTCCCTCCCCAGCATCACTATAGCCCCCTTCAGATACTGGAAGGCTGCTCTGAGGTCTCCACGCAGCCTTCTCCAGGCTGAACAGCCCCAACTTTGTCAGCCTATGGCCAGGCTGAGCAGAGCCTTGGGTGACACGGTTTAGCGGGAGCTGTCCCTGCCCACGGCAGGGGGTTGGAACCGGATGATCTTAAGGTCCTTTCCAACCCTGACTGTTCTATGATTCTATGTAAGGAGAGTGCTGAAATGTGACAATTTCTCCAGCAAGGTCATTTCTGACAGAAGAACTCCACAGATTCTTAATGCTCCATGTTCCCACCTGGCAGATTTCTCTCCACACACTATCCCAGGCAGCTGGTGCAACCCTACAGAGGCTGCAGCTCTCTGGATGGCTCAAGAAGGGGAAGCAATAGGAAGCCTATTAAATTCTGCTCTTTACCTCCCCCATTCCTTGCTCCCTCTAAAAGCCCCCGGGGCAGTCTGGACAAACTGACCATCTCAGAATGCACTGAATCGGTTTTTCTACTGGAGAAGGATGGTGCAACTATTCCCTTCCCCACCCTCATTCATACATTCCACACACTATTTCCATCCAAGTAATGCTGTGGACAAATGGCCTATTCAATGTCTGGGCTCAGTTCAAACTTTTGAGCATTTCTTGGCTTCTTTTTCATGAAGTCTCCACTGATTTCTACCTTCCACCCAACCTACTGGGCAAACAGCATTGTTTCATTCTGCCGTACAGAACTGGACTGTTCAAAGCACTGCTGACATTCACAATGCTATGGGAGCTGCTCAGAAAACGGCACTTCCAGTCATTGCCAGTGGTATATAAAAATGCATTAAAAAGTAAGCCCTTGCAAGGGAGCACCTCGTAAGCGAATTCCACAGAAGAAATACAGCTCAGGAGCTCAGCTGTTGCTGCCAGAACACCTCTGCTTATTGCTCAGCTTCATGATTTAGTGCTTTAGTTTAACTGTCTTTAAAGATGTGCTTCACCGAATAAAACTTACACTTTGCATTCTGACTCTTTTTAACCTCAAACTCTTACAGAAGCACTTCATTATTCTGGCAGAAGGACAACAGATTGCAGAAATACATCTTAAAGGCACCTGCAATTTACTCAATTATTTGATCTTACAAGTCACAATCTATGTTTCTCGAAGCTTTGAAAGTCTCTGATCAACATTCCTGAACAGCCTGGAAATCCTGCTGGTGTTTGCAAGATTTCCAAGTGTCCTGGCTTCAGCTGGAGTAGAGTTAATTTTCCTCTTAGTAGCCGGTGTAGTGATGTGGCTTTAGTGTGAGAATAACACTGGTAACACACGGATGTTTTAGATGTTGTTATGCAGTGCTTACCCTGATCAAGGACTTTCCAGGTTCCCACGCCCTGCCAGTGAGCACAGGCACAAAATGAGAGGCGGCACAGCCAGGACAGCTGACCCGAACTATCCCAAGGGGATATTCCATACCATAGACCACCATGCTCAGTACAGAAACTGGGGGGCAGCTGCCTGGGAGCCACCAATCATTGCCTAGGGGCAGGCTGGGCATCAGTTAGCAGGGGGTGGGCAATTGTGTTGTGCATTACTTGTCTTTGGTTTTATTCCCCGCTTCCTGTTGTCTCCCTTTTCATTACAATTATTATTATATTTTAGTTTATTTCAATTATTAAACTGCTCTTATCTCAACCCTTAGGTTTTACCTTTCTCTGACCATCCTCCCCATCCCACCAGGGAGGAAGGAAGGAGTGAGCAGCTCATGGTACTTAGTTGCCAGCTGGGTCTAAACCACAAGAAGAAGCTCTAGAAACTCACTCACACCTTTGTTTCTAAGCTAACAACAGAGCTTCATAGCTGAACACTCTCCTTTTTAGATTATGCAAATGCTTTTGCAGTTTTAGGTCAGAAAGCAGCACTAGAGCAACAGCCAGGCAGAGCTATCAATGAGCACCTAATGAGCACTGAAGCAGTGCAGCATTTGCTCAGTAGGTCTGAAACAGAGCACAGGGCAGCAAACTTCATCTCTTCCCCACCATCATTACAGCAATAGGAACACTACTGGTGACAGTTTGACAATGGCAGCTCTCTATGGAGGGGAATCTACTCTTTTTTCCCCTTAGCATCCCACTACAGTTGCTCTCAACAAGGAACAGAAGAGACAGAACCAGCTCAGCAGCCCCATGCCTCATGCTCCTGCCACTCCTGATCAATGAAGCTGCACAATCAAACACTGCAGGGAAAACCTGCCCGTGTAAAGGCACCTTAAACTGAACACCTTTTTGAATGTTACTTTGACATGCGTTGTAAGAAACTACGGCTCCAGCCTGTTCTGGAAGATGCATATGGGCTCAGAATGACTTGCACCAATGCAAGGAACTGCAGGAAGACAGTTCAACTGTCAGTTGACCAACACTTGCTGGGAAGCACTGATACTGGTCCTTATCGCCCCTAAAGACCTTTTATACTATTATCTCAGCACCTTCCACAGTTACTGCTTCACCTTAGCCACAGACAGACCAGAGACTTGAAACACCACATCACTTCCACTGCACCAGTTACAGCATTTCTGGTGGTAGCTGCGAACTGCATTACTCACATTAGACAAAGGAGCATCTCCTTAGTATCATTAAGGCTAAGAGAATAAACAGTATCTTCAAATCAGCCACTACTCGTTTCCTACTGGCTGTAATTTCTCATTAAAGGGCATATCTTAAAGAGTGCATCTCTTAGACATAGTAAGAAAAAGATAAGCCCCCGCGTACGTAAAACTAATCCCATTATGCTAGCAGCCCCACGCCTTCAAATAAATGAAGACACGAGCTCAAGAAAGTGGATAATATTCCAAAAACAAGATATTAAGCACCACAAATGCCAGGAAAGTTCAACACTGCTATCTCAAACGCTTCTGAAAGCGGAGTGCTACTTTAAAACATACTGAAGCTGCTGCTGAATAAAATAAATGCATCTCTCACCTTTGAGACTACTCAGAAAGCTGCAATCTTCTCAATAATGTAGTGGAAAATGAAACTCCACGTGCTACAAACACACACAAAGTGGACAAAGGTTGTAAACTGGACTTAGGAAACTGTTTCCTCTGCAGATACACTCCTATGTTGAAATACCAAGATACAAATCCACAGGACAGTAACTGGCACCGCTCTCAATTCCCAACCCACTGCCAAATTCCAGAGACTTGTGTTTCCAGGGGTAAAGAACATCTGACTTCAAGCAGCAGAAAGCCTTTACTGAGAGAGTTTCTCCTTGTGTATTACAGCCAACGCCTTTGCGAGGGTTTTGATCGATTCACAATACACCGAATAGGAAAGATGCCTGAAGTTCGTTTCCTCCTTCCTCTGCAATTTAGAGATGCTTTCAGTCCTGAGCTTTTTGGTTTTCCCAGCTGAAGCCAGAGATGGTATCATGAGTGCTAACTTTGCTTTGTGAATAACACTCCATTACTTTACATTAGCATATTAGAACATCAGACATCAGCCCAAGTGTAATGGGCACAGATCAATAACAAGATCCTGCAAAAGCTGCTCTGCCCTTTCTTCCATCTCCCAGATGGAGCTGGATATCTACAGCTTTCTTGCGCTGTTCACATCAGGTTTCTCTCTACAGATGTCAACACAGCCAGGTCTTGGCAGATGAAAAATTCAGATGCTTTTATTCCTTTACATTAGTCGAAGCTTTGGCAGCAAATGGGAGGCCCAAAGCATGCAATGTGAGTGCTCTGCTGCTTTTATTTCACATTTAGCCCAATTATCTCTCCATAGTGGTACATTTTTCCCCCCTCCATTAACCTGCCATCACCGGGTGGCAGACAACTGCACTACCCCAGCCCCATGCATAGGAAGAGAGCAGCTGCTTTCACCCTTCTGCTGGCAGAGCTACTTATATGAGCACTACAAAAGCACATCAAGCAAACATCAGTGGGATTCATGAAAAGCCGGTATTCAAACTGTAACCCCAACAGCTCTGGCAACAGACAGGTCAGCAGGCATCCACCTCTCTGCCTTGGGAGGAGTAATTCCAGCAGAACTAGGATAGACAGTGTAAGGCAACAGGATTTTCACTCAGAGCAGCTGTTTGCTAGGTAGATGGCACTCTACAGCTCTTGCTCAAGGCTTCCCATTTAAGTGTAGCACTGCTGAGGGCCTTCTGCTATGGCTCACCTCATCTTTGTTATCCCCACTCCCTTCTCTCTTAGTTCTCCCTCCCGCTTTATTCACACAGCGGTGACATACCACCTTCTGTGGAAGTACCAGGCTCTGCCACCACAGGGTATTATACAAATCACCTATGACGATGCAGCACAACAAATGTGTAAAGTTATCTTTGAAAGTGCTTTAAACGCTCACTGTAAAGGCAACAGGAATAATCCCCGAAAGCTTTACAAGCCACCTGACGCAGTGTTCTGTAGCAACGGCAATGTACAAAGGATTTTAGTGAGTTAGCCACCCCCTCCAAACAGCAAATGTTATTTAACAGGGTCCACCTAAATGAAATAAGAAATCTTTTGCAGGTGGACTAATTCATTCTATCTCATCTCAAAGAAACAAGAAGAGCTGAGCCCACACCTGGTTGAAAGGAAGTGCCAAAGGAGAAGGAATCACCAGTGCAGCCTGTCATTAGCACAGCCCTGCTGAAAAGCTAATCCCATAGACACCACGAGGCAGAGGAATGAGGATCCAAGGATCAAAAGCCTTCAGGACTCAATCTTTCAAATCAGGCTGTGGACAACACCTGTCTTCTAACCAAAGACTTTCTTCCCTTTGTAGTCTAAGGAGAATTTCCCTCCACTTCAAACTAGCGTTCAACAGAAGCTGGACTACAACATGAATCTCACCTCCTGACTCCCTCTTCCCCTCCAGCCTGCTGCCCATGGCAACACCAGGTAACATCCGGAAACAGGATTCTTCAGTTTCACAGCTGCCCCCAGGGTTTTGAAAATAGCAACAGGGACCTTGATGAGTGCAGCTGGTCCCATCTGTCCACATTCAGGAGATTAATGAGCACTGAGACCTTACAGCAAGAGAATGGGAGCTGGAGGACAGCTTTTGCAAAGAGGTGTGCAGCATAAGGGAGTGGCTCAAGCCTCCTGTACCTACCAGGGAAACTGCACCACTCTGAAAGCAACGTTAACATTGCTCTGCCTCGTTAGTCTGTAAGACTGCCCAAACAGCTTGATTTGCACTAGAGATTTAGAGGGGCCATCCATAAGAAGGAGTTTCCTCACAGCTATAGTCACAAAAGAACACATTGATTGCTTCTGGAGGTTGCTGAATCCCCCTGGCTTAGAGATAAAGGCTTGGCAAGATCTGCCTGGAATTATGAGAAACCTGCGCCTACCTCAGCTGAGGGCAGCAGGCCCAGATGCCACTCAAATCCCTTTAAGCCACATAGTTCTACAGTCACATCATACCAAAACATTGCAAACTCGAGCCTTAAAGAAAAAAAAAAAAATGAAGCTACAAAATGAGACAAAACACCTTAAAAGCCAGCACTGTGCTTGTAAAAGAACTCTGCAATCCAAGAAACACCACATGATGCCCTACAACTCAGAACTAACCCCAGACACCTGAAGACCATTCTCATTACCCACACGTTCAATCACTTCTCACATAGCAACCTTAAGTTTTCCAACTCCACAGCACTGTTTTCTCCACAATAAACCACATCTACAGATCGGTTATTTTAATTATTCAGCTGCTGAACAGCCATGAAATCTCGGCAAACCAAAGGTTAAGCAACCCAGCCCATGTTAATGCAGCAGACAGCTAGATTAGATGATGACAATCCCCAGTGGCCTCCCCTCAGCACGGGCATTACCAAACCACGAGGGTTAGAAACAATTTTCTGAGAAACCACAGCGCAGAGAAACCCTCTGGCTGACCCCCTCAAGGCTCCAGGAAACCCTCCTCCATTCCACTGAGGGCAGGAAAGGGAATTTTTCAGACTACCTAAATAAAATGACGGGGATTTACCAAGGAGTCTTTCCCATGTGGAGTTAATGAGGTTTATTATTCAGCAGTCACTTCCTGCCTCCCCAGGTAGCGATGACAGAACCGTTCCTAACGAAGCACCCGAGGCACGTACAACACCGGCCGCCCCTCAGCGAAGCCCCAGCCCGACACGCGAGCTCCGCTCGCCCTCGCGGGGGGAAGTCCCCTCCGGGGCAGGGACCGCCGGACTCTCCCCTCTCGCCCCTAACCCCGTCCCGGCCCGACAACCCCGCGCTCAGCTCCACGCTGGGCCCTGCCGCAGCGCCGGGCGTATTCACCGCCGGAGAGGTCCCGGTCCGCCCTGGGATGAATCCTGAGGTGGCGGGGGGTGTGTGCGCGGTGTCCATGTGTTCGAAAAGCGGATCCGCGTCCGGCGTGCAGGAAAACCACAGCACGAGAGATCCCGGGGTTATTCAGGCTGAGGCGCTTGGAGTCTGTTCCACACATCCGGCACACCAATGTCGGCTTCCTAGTTACATTGATACGCAGAAGGTACAAGGTAATGCACTCGCGGTACAAGGACTGGCTGTAACCTACACGTAATATTTACTGCATCATTCCGTCTAATCACTGTGCATGCTCAGAGGAGGGGTCTTCACCTGAGCTGGGTCTTTTTGACCTGGGGGTGTGATTTTTAATGTTACAATGAAAGCAGTTCGCTTTGGGACACTTTAATAGTTCTTGCCAAGTGATGCCGAGAAAAGCAGCATAAAGAACCTTGATAATCAATGTAACTATCACGTAGGTATTTGTTTATTCAGGCTGGGCGCATGGGGGATCGCTCCTCCTAACACACGCGCGCACTGTCCAGCTTGGCACAAGTTCATGTTAGTGGATACACATGTTCGTAAGATTTCTGAGAAGAGGAGGGGTCCTTCTTGGAGCTCTGCCACTCCTCCTTGAGCATGCATAGTGTCCCCTGGTGGTGGTGAATGGTGGTTGTGAGGATGAAGGCTCAAAGACTTCCTCTAGGTTGAACTTTTTTACCCTTTCTCTTGGAGTATGTGCAGTACTTTCGTGGCAGTTTCCCAAACCACGGAAGCAGTCCTAACCGATACACAGCTTCATCTTTAGCACACAATCAGTCCTTATGGGCTTTGGCCTAGACAAGCAGTAACAAAGTTGCTTAATTTACTAACAGACCTTATGCAATTTTTATGCTGTTTATTTTTCTTAAAGCTTCTTTGCCTTAGTGAATTTATATTATCGATTCCCCCTTTTTCTGTAACTTTAGCAAATTCTTTTGCATTTGCACAGAAAGGATATTTCTCTCATTTTGTACCATATGAGAGGTTATGCAGTTGGTACGTTTGATTTACTGCTACACAGATTCCTGCTAAATCTCTAGCTATAATTTTCTTAACCTAAGGTTATTCCTACTAATAAAATTATTACTGTAACTACAGTCAGAGTTTGTATCAAGCTAAAAAGCCAACCTGTGAAAGAAAACCCAAATCCCTGTAGAATTTTGTTGAACCAAGTGGTTTCCATACTTTCTCTTAAAGCTGTACTGTCTCGTGATATTCCCTTAATTTGATCAATTTGCTTATTTAAATTTTGAGTGACAAAAAATCATGTATACATGTTGTATACAACATGTTTCTGTTTTTAATCCTAGAAAGCCACACACTCCCATGTTCTTTTAAAAGGAGTAGGTCTAATGACAGTCTATTTTGCAATATCATTTCAGAAGTTATCTGTAATTGCCTATTTAAGTCCTGCACACCCTTTCGGGTGGCATTTACTAAGCTTCCTACCTGTTCAGTAAGGTTATATAAAACAAATTTATTTTCTAATGTCGAGTATCCTGGAGTGAAAATAGCCTCTATAGCCCATAATGCTCTTGTACCTGTGCCAAGGGATTGCCAGTTTTCTTGACTTTCTCTCTTTACCCCTCCCTATAGAGATGGTTGCAAGAGAGATTTTATCCGTAATGCACATAATGTTATATTCTCTACACCACCCAGCTGAGGGCATAACTTCGCAGGATCCAAACCTTTGGTATCTGACAGTCCCATGTAATGTTTGTACATTGATCTCCAGAGGGCCGGTATATTATTTCCTTGGCCCAAGAAGTAGGAGGTTCAGCTACATTACACTCAGTAACTGAAATGTTGACTTTTTTATAATTCAGAGAGTAATTTCCTTCTGTATCTACCCATAGTAACTTGCTTTCATTATGTCCTTGCCACATGTTTTCCCAAATTTTAGTCAAATTGATGGGTAAAATTCCACGTGGAATTGGATTTCCTGCCTTGGTTTGCATTGGTAGACAGGTGGTAATGGAAGATACATTCTGTATTCTTCCAAACCCTTGAAGTAATTGCAAAATTAGATTTTCATTATAATCAGTGCTACAGCCTATATACCTTAACATTAGCAGCCATAAATTCGTCACCCCATATCTCTCTGGAATTTCAATTGTAAAGGTCCTGTAGCTTCCACTCTCCACTCTGCGGGTGTCTTCTTTATTCTGGAATAATGGATCCAGGAAGGTCATTCTTGGATCTTGACAGCTGTGAACACTGTTAAGCAACACTTGATGTCGCCTGTCCCACTTCTCCTGAAGAGGGTCACCTGGAAAATTCTTAATATATACCCAGTCACCCAGGTTAAAAGAGTGATGTTTACGGTCTAAGCTTTTAACTTCAGTCTCTGACACTTATTTATGGACTTTTTCTAATTGTTTACCCAAAGAGATCATATATTCTTGGAGACGGTCATTTCCTAATTGTTCTAGATTGTCATTATTTGTTCCAGCTGTCTGACATGGCCTTCCAAACAGAACTTCAAAAGGACTTAACTTTGCCTTAGCTCTCGGGTTTACACGTATTCTCAATAGAGCAATAGGAAGTGCCTGATACCAGTATAAATGAGTTTCCTGACAAATTTTAGCAGGTTGTTGCTTAATCATATGATTCGTCTTTTCTACTTGTCCACCAGCTCGTGGTCTCTATGGAGTATGGAGTTGCCAATTAATTCCTAATATTTTGCTAATGTGTTGCACTACTTATGCACAAAAATGTGTTTTCCAATCCGATGAAATAACTACCAGTACTCCAAATCTGGGTATTATTTCATTTAATATCACTTTAGTCTCTTCTCTTGCCTTATTAGTTCTACATGGAAAAGCTTCTGGCCATCCAGAAAAGGTGTCTGTTAATTCTAGTAAATACTGGCAAACTCCTTTTATTGGTAATTCAGAAAAATCAATTTGCCAATGTTCTCCCGGAATGTTTCCTCTCCTTGTAGTTCCCTGTTCCATTTTATTTCTTGTATTAGGATTGTTTCTTAAACAGATCTCACGTTGCTGAGTGACTTGTCTGATAGTAGTAGATAAATATTTCCCTATCACTATAGTCTTCAGATATTCATATAAAGACTCGGTTCCCCAATGGGCCTTATTATGTTCATCTTTGACAAATTTTCACATTTGATTGCCTGGTATTATGACCTTCCTATCCTTTAGACGAGCCCGCCCCTGACACGGAATTTGCCCCCCTTTTCCTTGAATCCATTTCTGATCTGAATCTGAATATTTGACTTCTGTTTGATTTACAATGTTTCCTCCAGGAACTAATGCCATCACCAAGGGCTCTTGCATTTGTTCTGCCACCTGCCTGGCTATACGATCAGCCAATCTGTTACCTCTTTCTGGATCAGTATCAGCCTTAAGAAGTCCTTGACAATGTATAATAGCAACTTGCACAGGTAATTGTACAGCCTTTAATAAATGGAGGATCTCCTCTGCATACTTAATTTGTTTTGCTTGTGACATTAACAAGCCTTGTTCTTTCCAAATTGCCCCATGGGCATGAACAACTCCAAAAACATACTTAGAATCTGTCCATATGTTAATTTCCTTCCCTTTTGCCAATTCCAGTGCCCTTGTTGAGGCAGTAAGTTCTGCATTTTGAGCACATGTTCCTACAGGCAGAGGATTTGATTCAGTTACCTCTGTAGTGGTGTTAATTGCATATCCTGACTTATGAATTCCTTAGCAGAC
>JAOEHX010042010.1:0-36676 GCA_025448015.1 Bolborhynchus lineola | reverse complement strand
GGCAGGTGTTCAGCCATCCCCAGGAAAGCAGGGCTCCACTGCACATAGCAGTTACTTGGGAAGACAAATACCATCCCGCGCAGTCACCCTCAGCAGCTGCACACGGCGTCATGGCCGAAAGAGCCGGCGGGAAAAGGCCTCGCTCAGGCTCTGCAAGAGCGGAGTGATAACGCTGTTCCCTGCCCACCACCGGCAGAAAAGCCCTTGATTTAAAACCCTGACACTGGTCCCGCATTACCTGAGGGCCAGCAGCACTTTCCTGTGCAGGAGTTTAGGGCACTGATGTCTCCTGCTGCTCGTTTCAGGGGTCAGCTGCTAGCCTGCAATTGAAGGCATTTGTGCAAAAAGCAGTGAGTGTCAGCTGTAATTGCATCAGTCATGGCACACAACAAGACAAATGTGACTGGAGATGGTGTGTCAACCGCAGAAATGCTTAAGACTGAAAAGCAAGTGGAGGAAACAGCAAGTGTTCAGAAACAATTATTTCACTACAGTAGGAATAATAACAGCTCTCATTTCCCACACACAGCTCTCTTGAGAGACGATGCAGAAAACTGCCAGTGTCTCCTCCCTTCCCACTGGGATACCATTGGACTGAAACAAAAATTACGGAGCAAAGGTGTCCCATTTTCTTGAGGAAGGCTGAAACTGCAAGATTCACCTACCCTGGACACAGAAGCGTCCCTGTTGCAATCTCCAGTCCCCGCAGTCCACAGATCTGCCTCTACAGAAGGTCTGGTTCTGCTAAGATGTATGATGAGGCGTTCTGCCCTGCCAGACTCATCTGTAAGAGATTACAGTGACTCTCCCCCATTTCCTTCAGTGAGCTCCCAAGTGACAGCAGCACCCTCGCTGAGCATGGGCCCGGTGAGCCTGTGCTACAGTGACCTCAATCACCCCCATGGGCAAGACAGGACAGGTCTGCACCTGGGCAGACTGTTGATTCTGTACCAGTGCTGCTCAGACCAAGCAGAAGGTGCGGGAGGGATTCTTCCTCCTAAAATTAAATAAAACTGATGCGGAAAACGCCATTTTCAATGTCTGGAGCTGTCAGTTGCAGGAGAAAGTGATATTGATTTCTACAGAAACTTTATTTAAGTGAGTGACCTATTAAATGAAACTTATTTGGCACCAGATGACTCTTGCTATTTAATTCCTGAATGAAGTGATGTCTCCAAGGCTTTGTGATGTTCTTTATCCTGAACGATGAAAGGCATTTTCCCTGCAGCCATTTGCTCATGTATCCCAGGGTCTTTGCAAACAAAGTCTTCCAAAGAATCCAGAATACTTACACCTTCATTAGCCAACCCCAGCTGACGAACAGACAGCCCAGCACACACCAGTGCTTCGGAGTGAAGCTAAAAGGTGCAGAGAGCCTGAGGAGAGCCACCAGACTCTCAGCCAGCCACTTGAGCAAGGGCACTGCGACACTGCCAGCCCCACGCAGGGTCTCACTGCCGCTGCTGCAGGCAGTGCCCGCCGCTGGCTGGGCAGCACGGGCTGCGGGGCTGCGGTGCTGCTGCTGGGGATGCGCCCGCCTTCCGGGGGTTCTGGGGCTCCAAAACCTCCTCCCCTTCCTCCTGTGCATTTCTTTCCCCAGGCACCTCAAGGCAACACTAAAGCCGAGGAGAGGCCCTTGTTTTCCAGTCCAGCCGCCTCTGCACTGGACCTTGAGAAGCTTGTTAGCTGGCTGTGGACACAGGGCTGCCTGCCACGCTTCAGAGACCACTCCTGCTTACAAAAGCTTTTCCACAGTTTGTTCTTTTAAAAGGAGCCAATTTATTTTTATTTGAAATCTATAAGAAACAACTGAATAGTAAAACTGTCAGATTCCACCTCTTTCATCAAAATGGCTTAGTCATGTCTGGAATGTCAGCACTGAGTAACAGCCCAGGTCCTTTGCGTGCTTGCAGCCCCAGGTGCATCAGTCAAGTTCTGCAGAGCACTGAGCCCTGCAGCACACCCTGTGCAGTGCTTGTGCAGAGCCCCGCTGGTCCTTCTCACTGCAGAGCCCTTCCCAAGGGCCCTTCACGGACAGAGACCCACAGTTACTTCATGATTTTTACCTCCCTATTCACGAAGCCCAGAGGCTAAGACCTTTTCCCAGCCATGCACCACACAGCATTCACAGGGAGAAGAGGCAGAGTGCCTTGCCTGCGCACATGAGGCTCTGTGTGGGATGGGCAAAGCCACAGCGTGGTTGTGCATGTGCTCAAGGGAAGTTCCAGAGCGCAGGAAACACCCCAGGCAAGGCCAAGGAGCGGGACAGGAGCAGTGCCCATGGGTCTGGGCTACATGATAAAATCTCACTGGTATTCCTTCCATCTGTGAGGCCTCAGACCACAGCACTGGGTGCTGAGCAGCCCCAGGAGGGTAAGTTGTCATCAGCAAGCCAACAAAACACACACAAAACAAGAATCACACTGAGCAAGAAGCCATCTGATGAGCTCCCTCCCAGCAGCTCTCAACAAGCATCCCGGGGCAGGAACTGCACACAGAGGCCACTGTGCACTCAGGTCCCCTGCGACCATCAGGGCAGCCTTGCAGCCTCAGGAGCACACAGCTATGTCCTCCCTTCTTCCCACAAGCCTGCTGTTGTCCCATCTCAGTCCTGCTCAAGAGAGAGCAGAGCCCAGGCACTGAGTGCTTCCCCCAGCAGGCAGCCATCCAAACAGCTACAAAACTACTTTGTGCATCTCCCCAGGCTTCAGTTCAGCCACGGCAGAGCAGCCCACAGGATTTGAATGCAATTTTCTCATTGAGTTATACTGAAGCCATGAGGGAAGGAGCCAAAATGATGTAGAACCCATAGAAACTAAAGCAACTTTTCTATTCTGCATTTTAACTTTTTATTATTATGTAGAATTAAACTTTTCTACTTCTAAATTATGTCATTTTACATTCCACTATCAGATATGGGCCATAAGCTACAGGACACACAGATGATTTTGTTTCATACACACATGAGCTAAAACATAATGGGGCACCCAGTGGTCGTTGCTCCTCAGAACAAGACCCAGAACAATAAATTCACTCAGACACCCTAAACTATGATCTGCTTGTTAAAAGCAGATGAAATGATGCAGATGAGACATGGGTTATACTGCAACTTGCCTAGCTCAGCTTAGTGCGTCATCGGCAGGAGTTCCACCCCAGCAAGGATTCTTGCTCTGCTCCCAGGGTCATCTCCATCAGATTTAAACACAGCAGCAGGAAATCTGGGACCCAAGAACTTGGACAGCAAATACTATAGCACAAGAAAACCAAAGACTACATTTAAAACAGATCTGCTCTCTGCCAAGCTGCACAGGGCACCACTACCTATAAGCAGCTCTGGAGGCTGGAAGGAGCTGCTCTCTTCCAAAGCATCACATAGGAGTTGCCATTCCAGGGGCGGAAACTGGATTTGACGGATGGAGAGTTAAACTAAGTATGACCCTCCCCATGATAGCTGCCTGCTGGGCCAAGTTACTGAGGGCTGGCAAGCAGCTGCCAGGCCACTGCTCCCATGCTGGAGAGCAGCATCTCCTGCACCCCAGGCAGACAGCACCATCCTCCAGCCGACCGCACGCTCCCGGCACTATGCTACCAAGCCGTTGTGAGATCATTCCAACCTTCTGGAGGGAAGAACTGAAATGCTCACTGTGCCCTTGGACAGAACAACAGAGGGGACAGGTCTGTCCATGGGTGCTGGTGGTAGTTCGGTTTTCCCAGGAAGCACGGCCTTGCCTGTCCTCTGGCCGCAAACCAGCACAGACAGAGCAGGATCCTTTTCAGTTCAGCTCTGATGGGACAGTACCTCAATTGTTCTGAAGTGAAAGGAGGTTTCCTGGCAGTGCACAGGCCATGCACTCTCTCACAGGAAGGAGCAGCTAGTTTAACCACCCTGTCAGCCCAAAGCAGCAGCTTATGCCACAGTCCAGCAACCTGACACTGAAACCAGTCCCTGCCAGGGCACTGGTGAGCTGCTGAGTCTGTCACACTCCACACACAGTTGCTGGGATGCCATTTCTATCTGTCACAGCCATGTCTGCTCGCTGAGGGAGTACATCCTCAAAGGCAAGTTCTCTCATCTAGTTTGTTTTTTGTTCCTGCTTTAAAACGAAAGCATACAAATCAGTTTAATTTATAAACCATTACTTTCTGAAATTTCAGCAAAGCTGAAACTTGACTTGAAAATTAACATCAGATGCATTTACTCTTCATGTAATTAATTCCCTTCATGCCAAGCGCTACCTTGGGAAAGACAAGTCATAAACTGTCATTAAAAAAAGGCAGACAAAGTAAATAATTCAAGAGATCTAAAAATAAATCCACACTTTCATAGAAATACACTTCCAAGCTTCTTTTCATCTCCCTCCTGCAGCATCTTGCTGCAACAGAGCAGTGATACAAAAGGAGAGAACACAGAGCAAGTCCTGGGCCTGACTAGCTCGAAAACCAAAGGAGCCTGTTTGCCGGGACAGAGCCCTGTGAAAGGCACACAAAGAGCTCCTGGCTTTGCAGCCAGGTCCAGAGAAACCAAACCCTTGATATTCTGGAAAAAAACCAGGCTTTCAAAGCAGACAGGGCTCCTCTGAATGGGATGGGGCAGGCAATCTGCAGTGCCTCCTCAGAGCTCAGTGCAACGGGATACACAGCGGACTGGCTTAACAGAGAGCCACATCAGCTTTGCTGCTGCACTTGTAATTTCAGCCCCATTTTGGTCCTGCCTGGCATAGTCGAGCCCTACATTTAATAACAGCATCTCCACTGGGGTGGGACAGTGCTGCAGGTGCAGGACAGTGCTGCAGCATCAGCAAGGAGGCTGGCTGCCTCTGTCCTGCCCCGGCTCTGTGTGTCCCCGAAAGAGGCCGGGAGAGACACGTGCCCTGCTCCACTGCCATGGACCTCTGTTTCCTGGGCAATTAGCTGGGTTCTCCTGACACAGGAACAGGGGGTGACCCACCACATGTGTGCTCTAAAACACTGGTTAATCTCTCTTGACAATAAGGCAAACTGTCTTGTGATCCCAGCTCCCTGAAGGTTTTCCTCCTTGCACTGGTTCTTGGGTGAAGGAGACAAGATGAGGCAACAGTGGGTGCAAGCTACTGCTGCACCTCCAGGGGTGTAATGCAGGAGAGCTCAGATCATCCTCCTGCATGGCCTATAACAACACGCTGAATTCTGGAGATCCTCCAGGAGCTGACTGAGCAAAGACTGAAGAGGGGTTGGGAAAGATGTGCTCAGGATCTAGCACGGAGGAGAGATGCACAAGGACCTGGAAACCTGCTGCAGAGCTGGCATGAGGGAATAGGAGCCCCATCTCAGCACAGCTTCTGTCAGAGCTGCTCTGAGTCCGCCTCAGTAGCTGCCACTCCTCTGCCTGGAGGAGGGAGAAGAGCCCCTCTGATAGTATTCCCTTTGTTCTCTTTCGCAACCTCAACAACAGGATGGAAGCAGATAGTGTGCAATTTGTTTTAACTCAGCTTTATCTTGTCAGCCTGAGCTATAATATTGCAGCAAGCACTATTCTGAAGAATAAAGATGCGATGGCGCAGGGTGAGATTCTGCAAACCCCATTGATTACATCACAAGCCATCACTATAAATATTTGAAAGAGAGAAAAACCCTTGTTGTATCTAAACATGTTCATGTAACAAAATGTGCAATTGAGAGTGAGTAAGAGATGGCTCTAACAGGGCACAGATGCTAGAAAGCAAAGCATTTAAGCTGCTTACCTTTCAACCTAAATAACACCCATTAAATGGAGCATTGTGGGACTCACTGTGAAGAGAGGACATAAAGGGCTCCATGTGCAGGAGCCTGAGAAGCAGAGACAGTATGTCATGAAGGAGGCACTGTGTTCCTAATCACTACAGAGAAATTAAAGCACTTTCTACCACTCCTGGCGCCAGGAACTGCTGGAAAAATGGGACGACGAGGACAGCAGTGCAGCAGAGCAGCTCCTCGTTCTGGGGCTGCCATTGTGCCAGCACTGTGCTCACTGTGGAGGACACAGAGGGCTGTCTGGCTGCTTGTGCCCTGGCCTGGCAGCTCTCAGGAAGGACCTGGGCTCCTGCTCTTCTCCAGAGCAATGCATGTGGCCAGCACTGGTGTTTGCCAGTGGCTCTTGCCACATCTGTCAGGATGATTCGCATGGCCTGGAGCTGCCCTCCCAAAGCCAGCACCTGCAGCCACAAACCCTATTTCTCTCCTTGTCTACAGGAAGCAAGCCTGATTCATTCATTCAGCTCATATTGATCCTCTTTTCTTTATTTTTATGAGAAATGAATTGTGAGGAGCTTTTGCTCTGTTTAAACTTGAGGAGATACTGTTCAAGGACTTGCTGTGATGTTTCTCTATCTGACAGCTTTATTGGGTAATAGCCACTGATGGTATATGTGTGCACAGACAGTCAGACCTTTTATACTATGTGTGGTCCCATAAAAATGATTGGTTCCAAGGCGTTATCTGAGCATTGTTGTGATTGCACCACAGGACCAAGCAGCCTAAAAGGCAGATGTGAACTGAAGGCAGATTAGTAAGCATTGATCCCCCCTGTTCCACATGCCCCAGCAGGGAGAAGCCAGGCTGCTGCTATCTGCCTGCTAAAGACAGACAGCATGGAAGGGGAAAGCATGGCTCTGTTGAAGTTCAGCCAGCAAATAATATTCAGCTGCCCCAGCTGCCCTGGAGAATGGCCATTCTGGGTTTCCCTGAGACCAAAACCAAGCTGGAGGGGTCGATTCGTGTCTGAGGAGCCAGGCATGGCTTGGCTGCCATCTGAGGCACATTCTGCCCATGGCAGTGTCCCTGGCACAAGTCACAGAAGTACCTGGGCAGACAGTCCTGGAGCTGCCCTTCAGCAGCGAAACAAACAACCAGAGCTCAGCACCACCCCGGGCCTCAGGAAGCTCATCTCTTCCCTGGCCCTCGAGAGGCAGTGTTGGAGCAGTCTGAGTGCTGCTGCAGTGAGCACAGCCACCACACAGCAGCCGGCTCTGCCGGTGGCGTGGCCGAACGGGGCAGTCACTGCACAGATTGTTGGAGGAGTTTCAACCCTACTGTGCCTACAGCAACAGCCTCCCTTAAAAGCATAGAAGACTGAAGGCATATTTGAGGCTGCTAGCATCCCACTACTCTAATTCCAAAAGAGAAACCGTGCTTTTGTGAATTTATTGGCCAGTGCCAGTAACTGCCATTAGTTAGTTCTCACACATTATTGTAACTGGGATTGCAGACGATTTGTAGTTTTGATTGATTATTTTCTTGTCAGTGGTTTCAGAATTCCATTCAGCCAGAAGTGGAAAAGTGTAAATGCTATGCCAGGGACGGCTGGCTCCCTTTGGCCCTGGGAAGTGAAGGCAGCGAGGAAGAGTCACTGACTATTTCAAAAACAAAGAACAGATCTTCTACATATTAAGGAGCTAAGTGTCATTCGAAGGACTCATGTGGCATGCTCACTTACAAAGAGTAGCTGTTCCAACAAGGTCATTTATGCTTTAATGCAATCAGTTATGCCAGTTTTGATAGAGAAGAAAATAACTACAACCTGGCAATGAAGCATCATTACATTATAAGCAATACTATCTCCCTGAGTTCAAGCTTCCTCAAAAATCCCGGTAGAGTCCAGTTCATACATAACACAAGACTGTTCCTTCCTTTTCTGTGCTGCAGGACAAAAGGGGGGGGAGGTGTGTTGAACCCAAGATCCCAGTAAGAAACCAGAAGCTTGCAGTAAGAGCACTGGCAGAACAGCAGAAAATCGGCTGCACGTTCCTTGTGCCGTGCTCAGGAAGTGCAGCATCATGGAAAGACACAGGCAGAGCCCTGGGTGTGTGCCCATGGCCCGTGGAACCTGCAGGAATCCCATGCCAGCAGCCTGGCAGCATGTCTCCAGAAGGACAGCTCAGAACCCCCTTGTTCCTGCACAGGCACATCTGTTCCCACTGCACAGCAACCCATCTTGTTCCTCACAGGAACAAAGCTGCTTTCAGTGTGAAAGCACCAAATCAAAGTTTAATCATTTTGTCCTCCAGAGCTTTATGCCATCTTTTACAGATGTTTTGCAGACATAAGAACTACCATTGGCTGGCTTAAAAAGGGAATAATTGACTGACAGCTAAAAAAAAAACCTTCTAAGGACAATAGCATTTGTCAATGTGGTATTTCTCATCTGAAGACAAAATGCATTTTATCAACACCCTGAAATTATTTTGTCAACAAAATTCATTTTGTAGCATTCCCTTCACCTGTCAGGCTGACAGAACGCTCTGGAATGGTTTAAAACCCATTTTGCTAACGTGATTAACTCAGTTCTGCCTTGCCATGGCACCAGCTGGGAGGTGCTTCAGAGCTCGCGACGGCAGTGCCGACTGCACCAGCCCCGAGGAGGGCAGCAAGCAACCGGCCACATGGGGACAAGAGCCCTGCTGCCCAAATCCTGCCTTCACAAGTTACTTGATCTCACAGAGACCGCTATGAAACCATAAATGAGAGCTGATTGACAGGCATGCCAATTTATACTGAATGCTAACAAATGCTGGTAGCTGTTATTCCCAAAAACAAAAGCTCCACCAAAGCTTTCTTTAACCTTGTTTCTACATCTTTTACCAGTTCCTGTCACCAGTCTCCATCTCAAAAGGCAAACTCAGGGTGTGAGCTGCTGCCTGGCACCTTGGCTTCATTTTCCAGTCTTCCACAATGCACTTTCTGACTTCCTGAATGCAGCTTCATGCTGGAGCAAGGAAAAGCTGGAGCAGGTGGATGTGCCTGAAGCTGTGACTGTGTGGAGAGCCCACACTGGAGCAGGAATCGCAGCCATAGAGGACCCAGCCCGAAGCAGTCTGTTCCCAAAGGACTGTCTCCCATGGGATGGACCCATGTTGGAGCAGGGAAGGGCATGAGGGTGAACAAACAGCAGAACAAAGCATAAAGAACTGAGCACAATCCCCGTTCCCTGCCTGCACCCCTGCACCAGTCAGAGGAAGGAGCTGGGAGGGAAGGAGGGAAGTGAGCACGGGAAGAAGGGAGGGCAGGGGCAAGGTGCTTGGTTTTGTCCCTATCCTACTCTAGTTTACTTTGTAACACAGTAAAATGGATCTCTTTTGCCTATAATGGTAACTGTGGGCAATCCCCCTTCCCTCACCTTCACTCCTGAGCTTTTTCACCTTGCTTTCCCCCAGCTTTCTGGAGAGGGTGGAACGAGAGCAGCCTGGGGGTGCCTGACAGCAGCCAGGGATAACACACCACATCTGTTAATGGCTGAGCTGGAAAACAAGAGCCTCAACCCAATGGATACCGCTGCTTCCCCCTGCCTCTGTGCTCCCTACCTCTGCTGCCTGCCCGAGAGCCCAGGCCTTCACTGCCCACCTTCTGCCACGGGTTAGAATCTGGCCCATCCCTTCCCCGATCTGCCTGTGCTGGGCTTTTGTACCACTGCCACGCAGCTCCTTGCGCATTCCCATCCCAGTGGTGCCGAGGCCTTTACACTCACATGATTTAAATAGACCCGCTCCTGTTGGGCCCCTTTTTGACACTGAATCATTAATTCGTTCATCTGTTTTTCATATTTCTAAATCATGACAGACATGACTGGTGTGGATGATCAATACTGCATTCTCTCATTCCTCTCAGTTCCCATCATTTTAGAATCTACCCTGCTTTTAATCTTAGGCCTTTTTAATAGGAATTGGTGTCATGAAGAATTTGACACTTCATTATGGCAGCCCCATGCTAATAGATTTAATAATTCATATCTGCATTGGTCACTTTTAACTGATAATACACATTCCAGGGCTGCTCCATGACTGTGTTCTTGCAGTAACAGCTCTGGCCTTCCCCAGTGTCTCCTGTTGCATTACCAACGCAGGGACTGCATCTCTCAAGACTCCAGCTGTGTTTCTGGGGAGCACAGGTCACCCCAGACTGCACCACGGCCTCTGCAGTGTAACAGGCTCCTCTGGTCCCCCAGGAAGATGAAGGCAGTGAAGCAGAGGTGGCACACAGAGCTGTTGCACCCAGCAGAGATTTCTGCCAAGAGGAAGCAGAACCCACCTCCCTGCACTGAAGGGCACGTGCCTTCCGGCAGCATGACACCCTGGTGGGCTGACCTTGGCTGGCCACCAGGTGCCCACCCAGCCGCTCCATTACTCCCCCATCCCAACAGGTACAGGGGGAGAAAATGCATCAAAAGGATTCTGGATGGAGATAAGGACAGGGCCAGGGGATGGGCACAGGGACATGGCCCAGCAGTTACCATCACAGGCAAACAGATTTGGCCTGGGGAAATTCATTTAATTTATTGTAATCAAACCAGCGTAGGATAACGAGAAATAACAACAAATCTGAAAACACCTTCCCCAGCCTTCCCTTCCGGGGCTCAACTTCACCACCACCTCTCCACCTTCTCCCCCTGAGCGGCACAGGGGGATGGGGAATGGGGGCTGCGGCACACTGTCCCTGAGGCTCCTTCCTTCTCACACTCCTCCCCTGCTCCTGCATGGAGCCCCTGCCAGGGGAGGCAGTCTTGCACAAGCTTCTCTAATGGGGCTCCTTCCCATGGGCTGCAGTTCTACCAGCGTGGGGTCCTTCAGGAGCAGACTGCTCCAGCTTGGTCCTGACAACAAAACCATTCCAGTGTGGGCCCTTCTCCATGGGTCCCCAGTCCTACGAGAAGCCTGCTCAGGGAGGGCTCTCCATGGAGTCATAGGCACATCCCCCTGCTCTCATGTGGGATCCTCCCCATATCTGCTCCACCATGGACTCCCACAGGCTGCTGGGGCACAGTCTGCCTCACCATGGGCTGCACCATGGGCTGCAGGGGAATCTTCTGCAGCTCCTGGAGCACCTCCTCCGCTCCTTCCTCGCTGACCTTGGTGTCTGCAGTGTTTCTCTCACATTTTCTCACTTCTCTCCTGTCTGTTGCTGCACAGTTTTTACCCTTTCTTAAATAACTTATCACAGAGGCACTACCACCATCCCCTATGGGCTCAGCCCTACAGGCTCAGCTTTGTAAAGGGCAGCTCCACATCAGAGATGGCTGGAACTGGCTCTGTCCAACAGGGGGGAAGCTTCTGGCGTCTTCTCACTGAAGCCACCCTCACACACCCTCCGCTACCAAAACCTTGCCACATAAACCCAATACAGACACCAACAAAGCAACACAGCCCAAGCCATCTGCTCCTTCTGACCCCTGCCCCCTCTGCATCAGATCGTGGAGGAGAGTATGGGACCTACCAGGTAAGCAA
Source organism: Bolborhynchus lineola (assembly GCA_025448015.1). NCBI lineage: Eukaryota > Metazoa > Chordata > Aves > Psittaciformes > Psittacidae > Bolborhynchus > Bolborhynchus lineola. The sequence continues at coordinate 25,445 of JAOEHX010042010.1, read as the reverse complement.
AAGGTCTGAGAATGGATCACACAAGTGCCTTTAACTGATACACATACCTCTGGCACTAGCTCCCTTGTCAACTAACCCCAGCAAGTATTTATTAATGAAACTCTCCTGATTTTTGATTCATTTGATTGTTAAAGCTTGTGGAACTCATACTGTTATTACTCACTGTTATTAATGTTCACAGCTCAGCCTCTCTTTTTCCAATATGCTCCACAGAGGCAATCGAAGGCTGAAGCCAATCGTTACAGTAAATGACTGATGGAGCCACTTGAGGATAGGAGTAAGCTGCTGCTCTGGGACTGCTGCTCTGGGACCGCTGCAGGTTACTGGGAGTAAGTTAGTCTTCACACACAAGGACTGCAAGATAAGAGGCTGTTTCAGGTGGGTTCTGAGCACTGCTTCCTCAGTCAGGTCACCAATGAGCATCACCCTAACAAAGCTGTCTGTGCACAAGACCCATGACCAAGGCCATATTTTGATCTAAGTACAGAAATGGGTCTGAGTTCAGCAGGAGCATGGCCCCTGCTAGGTAGGTTTGACACAAATACTCAGAGAGATGCTACAGGCAACTCAGCACAGCCAGGCAGACAGCACATCTGCATCCATGCACGTACTGACGTAAAGCAGAGCAATCCTTGGAAAGTTTCATCCTCTCCATCCCTCTGCAATCTCTCATTCCTCAGAAGAGGCCAAGGACAACACCACAGGGCACAGCAGGTAGACCTCCAGCGTGCAACACCCGAATGTGTATGGAGGGGAACAGCAGGCTGCTTGCTTCCCTCTGCCCTTTCTCCAACCCTTCTCTACCCTTCCACAGGCTCTTTGCTACACAGCATTTGCCAATTCTTGCACCACATTCAAACTCCCCAAGCCAGAATGGTGGTACTGCTCCTACCTGTCTGGAAGAGGAGATGCTTCCAAATCCTCAGTAGCGTTGTTACACCACCTTTCCAGAGCAATGTATTTGTTCATGTTGTATCTTCCGAGTCTACAGAGCTGCCACATACCATATTCAGCCTATTATTCATCTCAAACACAGAATTCTGCAAAGCAAGAGGAAATAAAAGAGAGCTTAATACAGCTTTACTAAAATGGAATTCGCCAAAGACTCACAGAAAAATGGATTTAATTAGGGCTGGTAATGGGGAACAGTTTATTCCCGTGATTTAAAGCAGAAGTTAGATAGTGTCTATAATTCCAACATTTTAAATTATATATAGGGGGTTATTTCTCATTTCTACCTTAATTATAAAAATCTATCTTTATGAATCACAGTTTTGAGGCAAATAAAGCAAAGGCAGCAAAAGTGATGTTTTAGTTAAAACTTTAAAGAATTCACAAAAGAAGCAACAGACACTTCAGGATGGATAACACAGGCTTGCCATAGCAAGTGAGAGCTGCAGGCAGTCCTCTGGGTGCCACCTATGGACGCCACAACAAGGTTAACCTTTTACTCGGAACAGGAGTTTAAAGGAAGGTGTATTCTGTTACAACAGATGAAACTGAGTCAATTTTGTGCAATAATGGGAATGCCCTGCATTGAATTTTGCAGCTAAGCAGTCCATTAGACTTGCAGGCACTGCTGGCCTAATGTGCTCCTGTTGGTAACCCCATGTTCTATAAACCTCCACTACCCCTTCTTATGCTGATGGCTGTCAGAGCCTCTGAATTGCCCAACACTGGTTTTCCAGACAAAAGGGCCACCAAACCGTGTCAGAGCCGCTCCTCCTGAGCCCCCTCTGGAGCCTTTGATTTCATTTCAAACTAAGAAATGTCGCCTTTGAGAAATTCCTCCTGGTGGCTGCCTCTGACCTAAGTAAATGAGTCACAGCCTTGTACAGCACTGATTAATGTAGGAGCAAATAACCCAGGCAAGCGACGAGCACGCCAGACCCAGCCGCTCTCCTGCAGCACATCCTGCACCCACCAGCATGCATGTTAATATTGCACCTCAGCTCAGAATGGAATCAATGAGTGAAGTTCAAATATGGCACATTTCCTATTTCCATGGCAGCTTATTTCATGGATCACAGGGACCAAAGTACAGCTGCTTATTCAACAGAGGAAAGAATGAATCAATTTTCATTCCTTAATATACCGTGTGACCTATTCTCTGACGCTGTATCCTTTACAATGGCTCCAGTCTTGTCAAGGCCCTCAATTTTGTCAGATAGAGAAAATTTAGAACAACGACAAAATGCCCTGGCCCAGCCCTGCTTCGACGGACTGACCGCTCTGCCTGGAATGGGCGCACATGAAAGGCACTGCGCAACTCTGCCTGAACTACGCAAACCGTCATCCCATGTAATTAGAAAGGAACCAATCTCCTGGAAGACTTCTGTGACTTTTTCTCCAAGGTCTCCTTGGAAGGTGCTGGATGCCACAAAGCAGGTGCTCTGCTGGGGAATCGTGTGCCTGCCTGCTCCCCCTGCCTGTACCGGGAGCTCAGCCTGTGCTGCTGCTCAGGACCGGACACAGGGAGCTCACAGGACCTCACATCGTGTACCATCACTCAGGACCCAGTGCACAAACACAGTGAGTGCCGCCTCCCCACCCGTGGTCCCCAAGACCAGGCCATGCTGCGCAGTGACATCAAAGCCCTGTTGCTCTGCTCACCCAGCAGTCTTTCTGAAGCGAGCAGACAATGATAGCAGGTCCTTAGGCACTGCTAATTTGGGCCACTGTGGGCACTGAGATGCAGCGTTTTGCAGTTTCAGTGTGAAGATCATTTTTTCATTCAGAAATATCCTCAGGTCTTGTGGGTTTAACAACCCTCTGTGTGCCTTGTGTTTGTCTTGCCTTATTATTTATCCCCAGTTCACAGGTAAGGCTCATGCTGTCCTTGTCGCTGATAAGTCAGTTTCAGCCTGGGCTTTTTACTGTGACATTTTTCAAAGCAGGAAGCTGAGGGTCTGCACAGGAGAGCAGAGCACAGGGCTGACGCTGAGCCCCGGTGCTGCCACAGCCACCCCAGAGCCGCTGGCACTGAGACAAGGGGCATCTGAAGAGCCAGCAGCCTGATGAACTAGACACGGTGTGAAGGGGCAGGCTGGGACAGGGAGCACCCCGGGACCTCCACAGGCAAATGGGATTTCTGGCTCTCCTTCCTCAAGCTCTCCTTCTGTCTGGATGAAGGCGAGACCCCATGCGGCTTGCCTGGCCTTAAGACATGATGGTAATGAATCAGGCCTTACCAGAATATTATCTGGATGAAACAGACATATCACGGCCAGCTTTATTTGCTTTTCTCTTTACATATCCTGTAGTTCATCTCTAGGGCTTTCAAAGCATGTGGTTTTAACAAACATCAGTACTTCAGGGCCCACGGGCAGACAAACTGCTTTTCCAGTTCATAAAATGAATCTGGGAAGAGCATGGGGCACTAAACAGCTGCAGCAAATGTTGTAGTCCAGACCTATGCCTCCACAGCTAAGAGCTGTAGCCGCGGCTCCTGGTCGGATGTGTGGTGGGAACAGAACAGGAGCCATGTAGCTGGCACGAAAGTGTCTCCCCTCCTCACCAAAGACAGCTTTCCTCCACACCAGCCTGCAGACTTATGGCTATCTTCATATTTTCCATATAAGATTCACTTTTCCTTCCCAGTTTTATCAGACTTACCGCTGTCACCAGCCATGCCTCTCCGGAGCGGAGCAGCTGCCTATGAGCCTGCTGCTCCCAGTGTTCAGTTCATTGTGGCACTGTCCCAATGCTCTTCTCACGCAGCCAGGGTTGTGCTGCACCTGAACAAGACACCTGAACTTCCCAGTGATGGAGCTCTGGCAGACAGCTCTGGAGAACAGCAATGAGGGATGGAGACTGAGCAGCCAGCAGCTGAGGTTCACCTGGTTAGCTTTGGGTGCAGGAACAAGCACTGCGCGCGGCGCTGAGCACATACTGCCATAGGGGTTGGTGTGCTGCATCCCTGTCACACATAGCCCTCAGAGAACATGCCAAAACTGCCCACTATGCTCTACCAAAGCAGCATTCAAAATTGAGTTTTAACAAGACCTTTTCCCTTCAAACAATGTACAGATTAATAGTCAGCAGCATTTGAAAAATGGCCCTAATCCCTGTCTGCACAGGGAGTTTGTTCCCAGTGCAATGTGCCATATTATGACAACGATATATTCTTCAAGTGAGTGAAAACTAATGAATAACTAACACTCTGACAGTCTGGCTGCTACTGAGTGCTTAGGAGTTGGGTAAAACTGGCAGTGTAAGATGAATACAGCACTAAGATGAGATGTTACTTTGCATGGGTGGTCAGGGGAATCCAGACTTAATGGACATTACAGATGGGTTAATTCTAAAGGCTGGAGCAAATAGGGAGGGCTTAATCGCTTGGACAACTGAGCCCCAGGCAGCAGTGCCATTCATGAAGGAAGCATTGGGAGCATGGTCCCAGGAGCAAGGATGCAAGTTTGCCTGTTGCCTCTGCCTCCTCCAGAGCAGACAGAGCCCCTGCCCGCCCATGAGGGCCCAGCAGAGCTCAGGTAGACTTTTTGTACCCCCTGCAGACGCAGGCAGGGAAGCAGGACTGTCCCTCACAGGAGGGATCCCCAGAGCACACCGAACGTGCACTGGAATCACGAAGCGCCAGTGAGATCATTCAGGCTGCAAGAGGACGGGCAGTGGGAGCCCAGAATTGAATGAGCTGTTTGCCCAGAACACTGCAGAGCCCCTCAGTATTCAAGAGGCTGCAGAGACCCACCTGCTGCAGAGCCTCACCCGCCAGTTCAGTGCAGGGGTCAGACACCACCACTGCTCTAGCAGGACTGTGAGCAGGACCTCTGAGGACTGCAGGCAAACAATCCCATAATCCATGCCCCGTCTGCTAGGGGGTTTTACAAGCATCTCCTAATGGCTGGGGCAAAAAGAAGCCCCAAGCTAGCCAGCACCCCATGCCACACTGAGCTTTCTCTCAGATCGCCTCCATGGTGGTGCTGGGGGTCATTCAAAGGCTTGTCACAGCCAGCATCCCCTGCAGCATTCCCCACATTCAGCAGAGGATCATGGTCAAGGGGGATCTCCTGCGTCTGGGTTAGCTCTGCCCATACACGGTGTAAGACAAACTAGAGCGTGGTGGGCTCCCTCCCACGTCTGGCTTGCAGCAGCAGGCAGGTATCATGCACTCCTTGAAGCCTGACATGGCTGCATCTTGCTTCCACCCTCATTCCCTTCAGTTTAAATTCAATCAAGGGCAGATCTCCACCCTCAGCAAATACAGGGGAGGTCCCAGTGTGTACCTGTTTCCAGGAGCAGAAGCTTCAGATAATGACAGCCATGCAGCGCATGAGCCTGGTAAAATCATGGTCACACTGATGTCAGGATGGTCCCTGAGCTTCTTACCCCAGGCACAAACCAGGAGGAGCCAGTTCTTGTAATTAAAAAGTTGAGCCATATCAGAGAAAAACTAATCAGCTTGTTGGATGCCAGCAAATTAAATATTAATCTAACTATTGTGAACACAAAAATGTTCATCTTCAGATACTTTCTGGCACAAGTGTCAAAATCAGAGTGGAACCAAAGCTTTATTCATTTTCCATTATCAACTTAAATAAAAACACTCAGAAAAATGGGCAATGACGTGCAGAAGCCACTCAGCACAGACAATTACAGTGTAAGTTTAGGCAGCTAATCACTCCTAGAATATGCTTCAGATCAAGATAACTCTGACTGGCTTGTTTCCCTGCTTTGTTAAATCAGACACTCTCAGCTCTGCCTGATGTGGATGTGCCTCCGAGTCAGCATCTTTAAATAACAATAAGGCTGTCTGGCAGGCATCGAAGTCACCCTGCCACCCAGCACGGGATGGATGGAAGGCCTCTAGTCTAGGAAAGCAAAGCAGAAAGAGGCAGGGGCACTGTGGAAGCAATGCTGGGAGATGGGATGGGCAGTGGCAGGCAAGAGCAGGGAGAGGAGAGGAGTGCAGGGCAGGTGTGGGCACAGAGGCACAGGGAGCCATAGGCAAGGACACGCTGCAGAACCGAGGCACCACTGCAGCTGCAGCAGCAGGAAGTGCCAGTGCTGCAGGAGCCTCTCCCTGCGGGGCAGCAGCTCTGGCCCTGACAGTGCTCAGAGGAAGAGCTCCCCATGGGGCAGCCCCACACACCTCACCCCCTGCCTGGGGCTCCTGGTGCCCCACTGCAGCACTGCTGCGCCCCAGCCGAGCCTCGCTGCAGAAGAATGGCAATGCAGTGCACAGCAAATGACGCACTGAAACCAACAGGTTCTCCTCCAAGAGAATCCACTTCTTTGTACAGTGGGCAAGGGGTGATGCTCCACAACCCTTTCTCTGGCACGCCAGCCCATATACTTTACATTTCAGTTTCAATGAGGGCCTGACATTGCTGGAGTGGAGATCAGCGCTGAGCAGATACAAGTGAATGTGGTGCATGCCCCAGGGGATGGAGAGAGGAGCATCTACCTGGGACAGAGCACACTCAGCTGCAGTCTGTGTAATACTGCACTGCCCAGGGTCTGACCACTGCATTTGCTTTACCAAGAACAGATAAAATTAACTCCTGTCTATAGCTCCAGTGGATCACCCTGACATTCTCAACCACTAATTTACACGGGCTTTTGCTTGTAACTAGGGCGAGAATTATCTTTATAGCAGCATTCATGGACATTCTTTCTTCTGCTTAATTATTAACCTTGCTGTAGTAAATAAAGGGTGTTTATGAATTCCATCAATCACTACAAACCTTTTGCATGTAAGGCACAGAGGCATTTGTAATGAAGAAGCAGCATTCACTTTTGCTTTACTTAAAGCAATGAATAAATATAGTCTGTGGATGCTCTTGTGCAGTTTCTTAAAGCCAAAAGCCTGTGAGCAGCTCTGCCCGACTTCCTCCCTGCTTCACTGCAACAGACCAGGAGAAGAGTGGACTGGAATACACGGGGACTTTAAAGAGTTCGGACACCCTTCAGTGATAACAGGTTTCGGAGATAGCAGCTCTGTCAGTTAACGCAGTGCTCGGTGTTCTTCTGGAACCAATGTCTGCTCATGTCAGCCATGCATCAGCCAGAATCCAGCCATCTCAGCAGCCCTTCTCTGGTCTCACGGATGGGCTGTGTTCTGTGGAATGCTGGGTTGAGCTATTTTTTGTCCTTAAGATCCCCAACAGACAGAATGCACAGGGGAAGTGCCAGTCACTGAATTATTCAGTGTAGTCCCCGAGATTGGCCTCACCATTGAAAATGCATCTCTCTAGAGAAATACAAACTAAAGCAGTAGCTTTACACATCCCAAGACACCTCTCCCAGCTATTTAATACATCCTATTGCTAAACAGGCATTGCCAGGGTTTCTTCTTCTCAGTCAGTCTGACCCTGACAAACAGAAGCTTCCCTGAACCAGACATGTTCTCTTCTGTTTTCCAAATAATCATGAATCTTTTCTCCCTCTTGATCTGAGCAAGCCATGATCTTTAGCTATGTGCTGCCTTGGATCCTGGGGGCTCAGCACAAGCGACTGGAAGAGGAGCCGGTAAATTATCTTAGCTGAGCAGCACAAACAAGTAAGAGCTTTTGTGGACATCAAATGAAAATGACCATGCTCTCATCCTGGAAGAAACTGTGGTATTAGAAAGCATAAAACCTCCACTCTTCAGATTCCAGTAGGCTTATGTCATATTAATTATTTATCAAGATGTTTTCTTAAAGTAGTGTCTTTGTGCCTTTAATTTTCAATTCCCTTAATGCTATGAGGATCTCTGCTGGCAACACATCAATTATTAATAGAGTTAAAACAATATTTGTTTTCCCCAAGTACGTTTTGGAACGCCATCTTCACACCAGTCAGGCTTCTCTGGCTCTTCCCTGAGGGGCTCTGCTTCTCTCCACACTTGGGGCTGAAGCTCAGGCTTGGCTTTGATTTGGCTGTGGGAGCTCCCGTGGCACCGCAGCCGCCCGGCCGTAGCATGGATCAAGCTCAACAGCCGTGAGGAGGGAGCAGCAACAGCAGTGTGGTGCAAGTGAGAATCTCAGCTGCTGAGTTCAGAGGTTCTGTTGTTGTAGGGACTGCTCTGCCTTTCCTCACTGCAGCAGCTGTCCCCAGGCTCAGGCTGTGCCTTCCCGGGTTTGGAAGACTTGTCTCCTAACAAAGAAAACAACAGGGCAGCTTCCTTAATCTACAAGCAAGCCACTCCATTCAGCAAAGGGATACTTGGGTTAAAGAACTTTATGCGATCTCAGCCACTTCTCTCTCTGCCAGGGAGCACATAAAAAATTAAAACCCCCCAAAAGCAAGAAGCTTTTCTAGGCCCTAATTATAAATATATTTTCACAAGGAGGAGTCAAGCTTAATACCATGTGAAATCTCATCATTTCAATACAGTCCTCACCGGACGTAGACTGGCAATTGGAGCTGTGGAATCAATTTTTCCCATACTTGAAACACCCAAATGAGTATGAAATGTGTTGCATTTGTTCCATGCACGTCTCCAGTTCTGCACTTTGCTTGCAGTGGAATGATCATTCTGATGTATTTTTTATAACAGAGCAACATTTCCTCAGACTTTGATGTTTCACGTGTGGAGCCATTATAACCATTTGCCATTTAGATGCATGATCCGTGACTCATCTCCAAAGCTTTGATGCATGCAAGAATTAGTACTACTGGTGTCATTGCACCATATTTAAAACATGAACACCTCTTTGTAAGTCTACAGCTAACAGAAGAGGGAGGCAGCCAGTCCACATCAAGGCTGGTAAATTCCTGTTGATAAACTTCCCATGCAGTGCCAGGTGACATCCTTCAGTGAGAGCAGGAAGGTGGTGCAATGCATGCTCTGTACCCAGAGAACAGCTCTAAGAAATTGAACCCTGAGGTCTCCAGATGCCTCACTGTGGACATTGACCCTGAACTCAGCTCCACGGCCACGGCATGTTTCAGCCGCTCCTGCACCTCGGGCTGTGAGCACTTGTGTCTGTAGCGTGTAGCCCTGTGGGTCTGTACACACCAGGAAGACTCTGCCTGGAGCATATAGGACAAAATTAGCATCATTCTGAAAGCGGATGGCTCAAGCTGCTGCACTCGGCCTCTACCCAAGGACACATGGAAGCACCCTGCAGCATAGCCTGGCTTAAAACAGCCGCCTGACACAAGCTGAAGCCATTACCCTTCACCTCCTTACAGAGAAGGATACACAAACAATAACACCGTCTCCTGCAAGCCAAGCACCTGGGAGCCAGCCTGCCCGGACAGGGCATGCCCTTGTGCCTCTGCAGTGAGACAACCTCCCTCTCCTCCACGGGAGGTGTTCACTACAGGCTGCCTCTGCTCTACTCAGACTCCACTGGTTGGGCTGACACGTCATGTCTGAGTAGAAATTTCATTGATTTTATTATGTACAGCCAGTGTTTTACATGGCAGGATCAAGAGGCAGAAGACAGAGAGTGATTAGCTGAAAAAGAGAACCAAAGCAGGCAGCCAGGAGAGCAGACACAAGGATGGGGAGGCGAGGGCAGACAAGAGCATCTGCAGTCAGGAAAGAGATGAGGCTCTCTGGAACCACAAGCCAGTTACTCATAGCAAAGACACTGGCTGCTCACATGGTCTCATCTTGCCTCCCAGCCTTACACAAGCATCCTGATCCCAGCCATGGCCTTTCTTACCTCTGCCTCTTAGAAGGTGCATGTGGTCACCCCGCTCATTTGGTTCTGATCTGCCCTGCTGGCTGCAGAACCTCTCCTCCTCCTCCTCCCTCAGCCCATGGTGCCTCAGGCAGCTGCTGGTAATTCAGAGGCTGAGCCCTTCTATGCAAAGAGGCTACAAAAATAGCTCCCAAAGGCACTGGATGTAGCCAGCTATCTGGAAGAAAATGTGATCCCATGCAGAAGAGTAGACACAGAATGCTATGCAGGTCCTGACCAAGGAGAAATCTCTTCCCTGGCAAGCAGGAATTCCTTTGTTGGCCTCCAAAGGCAGAGCTCTGCATAGCTCTGGGCAACCTCAGTGGACACCCTTGTGTTCTCAGTATCCACCACCCCCTTCTCAACTGCTTTTAAGACTATCAATGTATGTACCCTTTCTTTACACCACCAAGCTAGAGATTCTCAGTGCCACAGTCAGTCCAGCTGTGCTGTACCATCACTTCATCCCAGGAGCACAAATCAGGGAGGGACAAATGTCACTTACTCCTGCATGAGCACTGTGTAATGTCCGTGCCTGCTAAACTGACAGCACAGAAGACAAACATGACGAGAGCTTGCTTTACACACCGCTTTATCCCCTTTACAGTTAATGGGGCTCTGGGGGTAAAATTACTGAAGTCTCCAGTTCCAGCTGCTGCCTTGATCCAAGGCTGAACAAAATCAGCCAGTTTGCTGCATGCCCCAGGAAAGGCTCAGCCTCATCTGACCAGTGCAGACCACAGAACCAGCGACTGCAGGAGGTGAATTCATTACTGGCAGAAGTCACACTGCCTCCACTCCTGGCTGTGGGATTACTCACTGTGGAGCCAGCCCAGCACCATGAAAAGGCCTCAGCAGTGTTCATGTATTCCTGCTTCACTTCCGAAACAAATGAGCTGAATCTTGATCTTTAGCTGGTGACAAGAGACCTAACATGCTTCAGCAGGATGGTACTCCATTTGACTTCCCCAGCAGGGATCCTTGGTAAATCTACATTGTAAAGGAGAGACCAAGTTAATCTAGAACTGAACCAGGCATCATTCTTCAGTACAGACCAGAACTCACTTTGATGGAGGTTAAGCAAAGAGAGGACCTCTGACAAGGCAGTACCAAGCCCTCAGCCCATCAAGGCCAAGTGCTGCCTGCTCAGAAGGTCCTGTGGGCACAGCAGGAGCCACCACCTCACAGAAGCTCTCCCAAGACACGAGGCTGCTTCCCAGGCTGCCATCTGCCTATCAGCGACATACCTGCAAAGTCTCATCACAGTTTCAAAAGGACATCAATTCAAGTGTCAAGCAGAGGAAGCTCAGACTGCAGGCAACGAGTAACCAAGTCTGCCGGGCACTCCCTCCCAGCCCAGACCTGGCCAAGAGACTCTCTGAGCTGCACACAGAGATGGCACAGTCACCTGGAACCTGCAAGAGCCTGGGGTATTTCAGCGCTCCATGGGCAGCATGGCACAGCACAGCCTTGCTTCAAGGCTGCCTTACGTCACCGGCTGCCCTTCCTGAGGTAGCTCAAAATAAATCACAAGTAGTGACGGGGGCACTGTTCACAAAAACATGTTTGTGTATCTAACCAGAGTGTAACAGTGCTCTCCGGTGTAACACTGAGAACACATTAAGCTGAGGTGTATGTGCCTAGGGTTACATACATTTCCAAACACCTCCAAACCAACACTTAACATGGATTGCTTTGAATTCCCTGAAACAAGAAGTACAGCCAATGCAGTCTCACCCATCCCATCCCCTCACAAGGGAAGAGCTTGTGATAAAACAACAGTCAGACCTTCATCACTTTACTGCATATAAATACTTCGGTGGTTGTGGAACTGTCCTTGCACCACATCTCCAGAGTTCTCATTTTTCCCAGCAAGGACAGAAAACATCTCAGGACAAGGGTCACAACAGCGCTCTCCAAGCAGCTGAGCAATGGAACCCCAGCATCCTTTTCATCCACTCAGCCCTCCCTCCCCTCTTGACCAGGATCTTTTTAGGCAGCTAACTAGCTAGAAGAGAGCCACATTCTGAGCAACTCCAGGAATAAGGAATAAATCCAATGTTCTTATAGCAAAGTGCCAGAGTTGCTTATCACCTGGATGCACAGAAGAAATACCTGCACCATATATAAATTACCTGTCACCATCCCCCCCTGGAAAATTCATTATTGTAATAATCTAATCACTATGCTATCCACTGGATCACTCCCACTAACATTCATCCTGTTTAGTTCCTCTGGTATTAATGTGGATGTCACAAGTACTTCCACATGATTTTCCAGGCTTGTTTGCTTAAGACCATCCTGGTTTCTGCTTCAGGACAAAAACCGCCCTCAGAACCCATCAAGCTGCTGGGCACGGGGAACCTGTGCTCCCATTTGGTTATTTTGCCTACACTCCAGAGCCAAGTGCAACACAAGTGTGCAACACTCAACAAGCACCTGCCCACAGCTCCGGCGCTTCGAACCCATGCAATATGTGGGGTCCGTCTTCAAAGCGAGGGGAGCAGCCGGGGTTGCCCTCATGCGCTCCTCCATGGCTGTGCCCTCCCGCAGGCACCGGGCAGCTCACGTCAGCCTGCGGCAGGCAGCACAGCTGCTGGGGAGAGGCATCCTCTCCCGTAGTAACAGGAGCGAGGATGACTCTGCCTGCTCAGCCCAGGCACCTTATCACAGCGCCAAGAGTTTTACTACCAATTCCTTCAATGCTCTTTTACATTTCACTAGCTCTGCCTCAGACATGGCTGGAATATAAAGTGTGATTCCACGTGCAGGAGCATCAGCTAACCCATGCTGCCCTCTTCAGGAGCTGCTGCTATTAAACCATTACCCGAGCCCAACCCTGCTGGGCAGGGAGTGATTTGGACTGGTTTTCATGAACAGGCACATCACGAACTTCATTTGCGGAAGATAAAGTGCTGCTGAAAAGGAAGGGCTTTTCCTATGGCACTAAACGCCCTAATCTTTAGCTCAGGCTCACAGCAGCAAGAAGCAGCTTTTCTCTAGGTAGAACATGCAGCCAGGAGGCACAAAGGAAGTTGTAGGAGTAAGGAGTAGCTATACCCACTGCGTGTAACTCCAGGAGCAAACAGATGGAAGGAGACGAAGGGTAGCAAAATCCATACTCCCTACATCACATTCTGATGCAAGGGATTCCCTGATGGCACATGCTATCACACCCACACCATAGGCATGTGCTTGGAACACTGGAACCTCCTACTTCAACAGAGGACTTCATAGTTCGGGAAGCAAAGCATCCAGTAACAAAGCAGTCACTGTGAGATGAATATGCCACCCCAGAATGAAAAGGATGGGTATGTCCTACACAGGAGAGGAAGAATGACAGGAGCCAGCACACACACTGTGCTGGCCTTGTCCAGTCAGGAGCTCCTGAAGCAGGTGTGGAGAAGGGGTAGCAAACAACAGGGACAGAGCCATCAAAATCCAAACACTAATAGGTCACCCTGAAAGCAAGAACAAGGGAGGATTTTAGCATTACCCCAGTACAGGGAGTCCAGAAAGAAAGGCATTGAGAGAATACCAACTAGCTATGTTTCATTAAAGAGCTAGAATTCAGCACAGCAAGGGCAAAACTACATCTGGGAAGGCCATGGTCCGGCATGTGCCGCAAAGGCCCACCAGTTATGCTGTCTCAGAAACGGGCTTTTAGCTTCTGCCTATTACACAAGAGGAAAAAGCTAGAGCCAGCATGTCCAAAGCAGCTATCCGGAGGCAAACTGTGGCCCATTTCAGAGATCATGTATTTACAGGTCAACAATGTTTAAATCTGTTGCTCCCATCTACTTCCCAGGGGCATCTTTGCATTTTCCTTTTATTTATTACCAAAGCCTATTCTCATTCCAGCCCACAAAGGCTGATGAAATGTGTCTCTTTATTTTTCATTCCAGAGGATTATTACTAACATTGAACCCATTTGTCCCAAACAGAGATGTAAGATGTAGTTCCCTAGGAATTCAGCTGTTACTTAAAGTTCTTTTCCAATATCCAATTTGCCCTTTATTTATTTAGGGAGTTATTTCAGCAAGAACCTTGCTGCTGAGAGACACCAAGTCTTGTTTACAGCCCTGGTGCTGAAGGCAGCCAGGAGCTGGGGGAGTCGGGCAGGTGGCAACACTACAGATCAGAGAAGTAATTACAACAGAGAATACAAGATTAAATAAAAGCAAAACCAGCAAAGACAAGGGAGGAAAAGGAATATAAATTGGGAAAAATGCACTGGTGCTCGGGGTAATGCCAGTGCAGGGGCTGGAGCGGGCTCCTGTGCAAACACATCCCAGTCAGACATCACCTCATCTTGGAGCAGCTCTCCCCGTGCACTGTATCCCCACTGGGCTGCAGTGGCGGTGGCTCCTGGGCCACTGCTCAGCCAAGGGGCCTGGCCGGCTGCAGCAGAGCATGGCGCTGGCAACTCCCAGCCACAGATACCCCAACTCTGCTGCAGACCCTGCGGAGCCCTGGACAAGCCTCTCCAGCTTCTCTTCGGTCAGAGGTGCTGGGACACAAGGACACTCCTCACCGTCTCACACGAAAGCGATGTACTCGTGACCGAGCAGAGCCACTCTGAGCCTGCCTGACGGGAGAAGGGGACTGAGCACAGCCCTGCAGCTGGGTATTCCCAGGCCCCTTGCAACACAGCTCACTGCCAGCCCTGAGTGAGGAAGGGGTCTGGCCTCAGACAGGTACAGAGGGCTGAGAAGCCTCATTCACATGGATTAAGGCTCCTCATATGGAGAAAAGCCATGTCCCTGCCACAGCACCATGCTGCCAAACGAACCCTCCCCCTGCAGCACTTGCTTGGTAGTACCAAAACCTGCATTCCCCTTAACAACAGGGACTGCTGGAGCACTGAGAAGGCTCATCCCTGCCCCAAACACAGCACAGCTGCTAATTATTCCCACTGCTGTTAGTTCCCTTTGATCTCATTCTTTGATCATTTAATAGGAAGTAGCTTATGCAGTAATCGAATGTTGGAACCAGCAGACCCCCCCCCAGCAGGTGATACACATTATTTACCCATACAAAATATTCCAAGGGTTATTACCACGTAAACTGTGATGAATTAAATTCACAGGAATGATTTCTGAGGCATGTTAATGGGCAGATTCCTGCAGAGGAAAAGCTGGGAAGCTCTCTCCATCCTGAGAGCAACATAGCCATGGAGTGAGATGAAGCCCAGAACTTACCCCCATGACTCTTCTGCAATGCAGTGAGCAACCAAGTGTGCAAAGGAATGCAAATGCTGGAGAGTGGAGCTAGCATGTCAAAGTTTCTATCTAGAAAGGCCACAAGCTTCTGACCACCTCCATGCTAGCATCCCCTTGCACAGGCATGAAGAGCCCTCACCAAAAGCGCAGAGACTTAGACCACCATCCACTGCACAGAAGCCTCCTTAAACGTTCCCATGTCCTCAGTGCCTCACAGAGAACTGAGTGGATCCCAGATGCTGACTGAGCCTCTTCCTCTCTTTTCTTCCTCCACCCCAAACAATCAGCAAAACATCACAAGATTGGGGCTCTCCTACCCAAGTCCGGTGGGATCTGACATCCACACAACAAGGCACTTGCTTGTCTCCTGTCTTTAGATCTGACTTCCACTGCTGGCAACACCAGTCTAACCTGGAGTTCCAACCTAAAGCCCATTCAGCCCAATATCCTGCTGTTGGCAATGGCAGAAGAATAGCTAGAGAAAAACACAGCCCTTAGAAGAGCAGGCAGGCACAGGCCAGCCTCCAGTGCTGCACTCCAGAAGCTTCCCGAGCCGGCGGGCGGTGGCTGCTTGTGACCTGATGTTCACAGGTGAGTTTGTCTTCCAAATTTTACACTTCCATTTTCTGAAGCTTTCAGCACCTACAGCATCCTGGCACAAGAGAACTCCCAGGGATACATGAGACATCTCCTTCTCTACAGGAGAAGCCTTCAGTGCATCACATTTACTCAGGTGCTACTGGCTTCATGCACTCCTGACAGAACAAGACACCAATTCCTCCCCCATCCCACGCTGTCTCCAGGTTTTCCCTGGCTAGGTTACAAGGCGTGGGGTCCAGGGAGTTTTCCCAAGTGCCAGCTTTGACATATCCTGGGCATATTCAGCCAAACATCCCCATGAATTCCTGCCTGCAGCCACAGAGTAGTATGGGACAGCTGGGAGAGAAGGTGCCTCAAGAAGGCGGGAGGGGAGGGTGAGCACTCTCATCCCATGGGCATGGTGGTATTCCTTCTCTGAGGGCACAGGAAAGCCCCTGGCTCTGTTGAGCAATGGGCTACAGGAAAGCCCCTGGCTCTGTTGAGCAATGGGCTGTTCAGCTGTGTCCCTCCTGCAGGGACTCCTACATACAGCCCCAGCACAACGGGTTTGGTTCCCCACTGAGAGCACTAGCACAGGTGCAGTACAGAACAGAGTGAAATCGCATGTGTAACTTGGGAGCCATTTGTCACAGCCTTTAATTTCTTCGAGTGAAGAAGACAGGAGAATATAGGATTCATTACTTTAAATTCTATATAGAGACAAACCAGCAAGTGCATTTAACAACCAAAATATACTTTATAGACAGTAATGGATGCTGTAAAAGTGCAACCTTGTATTTGGATTATCAAAGGCAGAGTCTATCAATTTTTTGTTTTGTATCAAAGTTGTTTTTCCATCTGTTGAAAGTGGCTCTTTGTGATTTCACAGGGCATTACACTTTATGTGTCTCATTTGCTGCACCCAAAGGAATTTCATTCTGCTACATAGAAAAAATACCTTGGGACGCTGGCTAAGCTTTTAACTCCCCAGAACATGCTGTTCCATGTCTGTCTCCATCCCAGCAGCTACCTTCTTTGAAGGTCTGATTTATACATACAGGTATGTATACAATGCAATCCACACGTCACGTTCCCTTTGTCACAATGAGGATTTTGTCTCTATCCCTTTGTGCCAAATCCATGCTCACCCGCCCAGCTGCCACCACTCTGGTCCGGAAGAGACACCCTGAGCTCCATAGCAGACCTAGATCCTGTGCACTGCACACAGGTGAAGCAGGGAGCTACATCAAAGTTCATTTGCTGCAGATGTCATACAGACACACTGCACATGCGGGTGCACATGGTATGATTTCACTCTCCTGTTAATCTTACTTTATCTTTTAGGGTAAAATGCAGGCCATGCTCGCTGAGCATTACCATGCCAAAGCAGGACTGCCTCTTAGTAAAGGATCATCCCCATCTCAGCACCAGGACTGCCACTCATAAGAAGTGCCATCACTTCCAAATGCATTATCTATCCTTCCTTTATAACCACGGCAACCAAACCATTGAGCTATTTTGCCTCAGTAGTAGCAAGCCTGGTCTCCCACTCATGCCGTCCTCTCTACTCCCTACCTCCCCACCTGCTTGCCCTTCCTCTATTGTCACTATGCTGAATCGGCTCAGACCTTGCGTTCTGAAGGATCTTGCTACAAAGTAAATTTGGGGAAGGCTTAGTACATTGCAGAATCTAAGCTTCCTACTGGGCCTTCCCCAGCCACACCACTGCTTCACAAAGCAACATGTTAACAATGCCTGTTAACAGGAACTGAAGGTGTAGCTTCGTGGGTGACCTGGCCCTACTGTGCAACATACACTGGGGAAGGCCGAGAAAGGGTCCTGCGCAGCTATGCAGGCTGGTGAGCACCTTCATAGAGCAATATAGCCCACAGTGTCCCACCAGGTGCT
Organism: Bolborhynchus lineola; assembly: GCA_025448015.1. Lineage (NCBI taxonomy): Eukaryota > Metazoa > Chordata > Aves > Psittaciformes > Psittacidae > Bolborhynchus > Bolborhynchus lineola. The sequence goes on along the minus strand of JAOEHX010042010.1, from coordinate 8,101 downwards.
GTGCGAAGCAGAGTTAGTCACTGCAAAATGCAGCTCACCCCCATGATGACGAGTGTTACTTTCCTTCTAAAATCCTTATGGAGAGAATTTCCAGCGCAGAGGAAGCTGCACAGCATTTTCATTGTTCCAACAGGCAGGGATCCCAAGTGCATGCTGCTCTCTGACCATCACTGCAGTGACCCAGGAAGTTCCCCTCCCCAAGAGCTTCAGCCTTCTGAAACTGGAGACTTGCTCAAAGGGAGGATGCTCCTCCTCAGGACGTGGATGAAAATCCACCCTCTTCTATGAATTCTCCTCCCCACGGCAGGTAGCTGCTCATCTCCAGAGCATGACCCGGCTTGGCAGGACGCCTCGCCCTGCTCCCTGGCCAGACCGTGTGCATGCTCTGTGGGGAGCTCTGCCCTCACCCGCACCATACGAGGTGTGGGGCAGCCTCTCAAGGAGTCAACCCCGAGGCTCCACCCCATGTCAAGTGGAACACCTCGGAAGCAGACCGGTGGGGAGCTCCTGCACTGCCGCAGGGGCCAGCTACGACCTGCCCCGGCGGAGCGAGAGCAGCCCCGGCACGCAGGCACAGCACGGCCCGCGGGCTCCGCATGGAACCCACGCTGGACATCCCAGGCAGCACTGGGAGCTCCGAGCTTGTTGTGCTTCTCTCCCGCATTTTCACACAACCTCCAACATTATTATAGTGACGCACAACACCAGAGAATATAATTGCTGCGGTGATTACTTACAGCCATTACATTAAGCTTTAAAATGCTCCTTTCAAATTGAACAATGTTTTTTCAAAGTCAACAGCTGTTTCACAGCTTGAAAGCAACAGTTAAGATAAATTAAATAAAAAGGGTAATAAAATCACAGACTAAATTTAATTTCTGAAGCACATGCAAACTCCAGCAAAGCCCTTAAAGTATCTTTTAAAAACATCCACAGAAACGAAAGTCAATACAACCAAAAATTACACTGTGCTCATTAATAGGAATGTGATGTATGAGCACAACTGTGTACATCTAAATATAATTCAAACGGCACAAAAACAAATTCATGCAGCATCTATAGCACTATTCCAAGGGATAAATCAAACAGAAATTTCAGATGAGATTTGTAAATCTTGGGATGAGGAAAAAACAAAACAACCCAACAACATTTATACTATCTATTCTTTCTCTTAAGGTACATCCATGTATATAAAGTGTGGTGAATGGTTAATCCCTGCCCTTAGGATAAAAAGGTGATCTGGCTTGTGCTCAAGAGCAGTACAATGCTAGAGGCCTGTATCAGCTCTTGAAAAGCACCACTTTCCAAGGCAAGAAAGGCAATCCAAAGGCAATGCTTACATTTCTAGAGTCTACGACTTCATCTACATGTCAAAAGACTTTCATCCAGGCTGATTCCTGTTTGCATTAGGAGAACACTATTCACAATTCAAATGGCCTCTGCTTGGCTAGGGATGAAGTGCCGACATTACACATCCATTCGCAGAGGCAAGAGCCATGCCCTGGCTTCCTTCCACACTCCTGGCAGAAGAGCTTCCCACCTGCAGCACCATTCCAAGCAGGCTGCCTCCCAAACAAGCTGCCTCCTTGACTCCATCCTTTACATTGGTAATCAGCTGCTCAGCATTTCACACTCTATCACACTTGAAAAGAAAATGACACAAGAATCAAGAATACATATTCCACCTTCTTCATCACAACTAGGGTTTTGACATGTTGAAAGGCTGTTTCTCATAAATGCTCATTAGTAAGAAGAAATATCCCAAATCAGTTTTCCTCATACATCTTCCCAGTAGGCAGCCAGATTTGGCGCCGCAGTTTTACAAAGCACAAGTATGAGCCAGGTATATTGCAACAGAGAGGTACATTCTCCAAGTAGCACACCACTTTTCCTCCTTCCTTCCTCACTTCTTCTTCATTTGCAAGCAGCAGTAGGGACTACGACAAGAAGAGATCAGCCAGCCACTTGTTCTAGAAATCACTGGGACTATCTCCATAGGAAAACCTGTGCCAAGTACATATCCAAAAGAGTGAAGAGACTGTGCAAAAGAGGATGTACCTCACTGCTTCGAGGGATGGGCACCTCTGTGAATTGTATTACACCAAATATCTTCCTACATTTGGTGCACAAGCAGGGTTTTGGCAGGTGCTCAGAACAAGAGGATATGTTGGCATATATTCAGGATGTGATTTGCTTCACCTGCATATATCTGCCAACAAGTCAAGAAGGCCACCTAAGCTAGCCCTTTCCTTTTGTGGCCTGAGGAAACAGACACCTTCAGAGGGGGTGCTTCCCTACCCAAAGTGTCCCATCTCTGCTGGGAGGGATCCTTTTCTCTCAAACAACTCCAGAGAGCCCAGAAGGTCGGTTTAGGCTGGACACCTTGTGGAACCCGCCCTAGTCTAAGCATAGATCTCCTACCTGAGGTCCAGCTGAGACAACGTGAAGAGTCCTTACTGCCGAGGATATGTTTCTAAAGGTTTGGTGCAAAGAGTTTTTGGTTTCTGTTCATGCTGAAGGAGCTGCCTGAACATGTTTGCAAATATGAAGGAAATACAAGCTGATAGAACAAACAAGAAAAAGAAATAACTAGATTTTAAAAATAGCCTAACTTACATCATTTCCATGCAGCAAAGGCAACTAAGGCTACATACGTACAATACTAAGCTGACTGTGTCTCGGTTACATCCCAGCACTGACACATGTCCCAGATGGATGTTACATAATAGTTTTGGAAAAATAAGCATTTTCCAGTGATTTCTGAAAGTAGAACTGGGTGTGCTGTTGTAGCCGTGTGTCCTACACACACTGCAATGAAATGCATTCCAAAGTGCCATGCAAAATGTCATCTTGTCTCACTTAAAGTTATTCCATCTAGTAATACCAGAGAAATGATGACAATATGTTGTCCTACATGAAAGTACATGACAGCACTATTTGTGAGACCTGGCAGCTGCCACTCTTGGCACAGCAGATGGCACTGATAAAAACACAATGCAGGGAACAGGTTGATAAAGACACAGCCCTCATCACACTCTCACTATGCAATTACATTCGGTTCCAAGATACAACTGAAATGTATGGCAGGGTCACTCTTGAGCAGGAAGACCCTGCTCATCTAAGGAAAATAACTTTTATAGAACAATTAACTTTCTACACATTATTAATCAGAATAATTTTTCACCTCCTGTTCACAGGAACAAAAAAAGCACCCAGGAAAGGCATCCAAAATCTTATGTGTTCATCATGCATCCATTCTCGCTGACGGAGACAACCTTGCCTGCCCTGTAATGCAAGTCCTGGCTGAGCCAGGATACCACTTGCAGCGACCCTCAATCTACACTCCACTACGGGCCTGGGGACACATCACCTCCCACTGTCACTTCTTGTTTAAAAAAAAAAAAAAAAACAAAAAAACCACCTTTTTTTAGGGGGGAGTCGTTAAATGAGAACATTGCTCAAGGAAGGTACCAGCCAACCACTTCTGGAAGCAGAAACAGCCTCCTTACCCCAGGACACACAGGGCAGGGCAGGAGCAGGCACAGCCTTCCAGCCCCTTCATCCCCGCCCTGAGGACGGGGCACTGCTAACACTGAGGCACGTCTGCTGCAGTGGGCAGGGAAGCTGCACACATCCTGCTGGTGCTGACAGCTGGCAGGGACTCACTGCCATTGTCTCACAGAAATACTACCGCAGAGAACAAGGGTGCTAAACAATATTCACAACCTCTTAATGCCACTGAGACTCTTGGTTATAGTAAGGCTTTCTTTTCAAGGAGGCAAACTAATAAAATCAACCAGAATTTTAAGGTCCAGCTGAAAACCTGTAAGCTTTTGTAACAGCAAATCTAGAACTGGGGCACAAACATGAAATGCATCTAAAATGTTCAATATATGACTCTGAACCATGATACTTTTTTAAAGTTGATTCCATCCTTGCTTATTTAGTAATCAGAGTAACTTAGACAAGAAGCTTGACACCTACTGCAGCCAACTCACAACTGCAATCGTTAATCATCATCAAAACACCTGGCAGTTAAAAATGTGGGTCCAAAACTTGGATGTCTGCAAGGTTCACCTTACTCCTCGCGCCCTGAACAGGATAGGCTTCATCTTCCAGGTTCTTTTGAACTTTTATGCTTTCCACTCACAAAGGTTTCATGAAATTCTGGACCTATGCTCGCCTGACATGACTACAGAGTCCTTTCCCTTAATAGCCCACTTTAAATACTGCTAGACCTTCTTTCTTTTGTATAAATAATTGGTTTAGAGGTTTGAGGGTCCCACTTACCACGGAGACACAGTTTATATCAGCTGATGGCAAGGTATCTTCAAACACACTAATTCTTATAGACATGATTTATAAAATACCCAGACAACCATGAAAACATTATGAAATGTTAGGAAAGCTTCAGTGAAACTTCCACAGCTTCACCTTGGTTTCTCATCTTTACAAAACAGGAAGGTCATGTACCAACAACATACATTTCCCATTTGTTGTCATAAATTTGGGTTTATTTAGGAGTAACTGAAGTAATGGAAGAGCACAATGAAAACTCCTGCTTAGGAAACCATCACTGCCAAAAGTCCCAGTGGAAGAGAACACAAAAGCTCAGAATAGGCTTTCCTGTCCTGGCAACTGCCAGAAACCACCAGAGAGAGCTGTGTGCCTGCACACCATGGCTCACGCCAGCTGAGCACTGCAGGGATCCCAGGATGCTCTCCAGACTGCTGGATGCCACAAGGTGGTGGAGAACATTTCATCTTTGATGAAAACTCCAAAGTCAACTCATCTGACACTCTTTTGCCCATCAGCAGAGCAAGTAATTTACACATCCCTACTCAGGTTTATGTATTTGGGGCACCTGTTTAGTTTTTATTACCTCTGGCTTTGGCTCCCACACTCCTTCACAGATCAAGTAACTGCTTTCCCTTGCTGCTAATTTCAACAGCTGGTTATTACTCTCCAGCCTCCTGCTGCACTCACCTGGAGAAGAGTCATAAATAAATGTGTACAAGCACGCAGATGCTGTCATTTCAAAAACTGATCCACCTAGTAAAAACATCCTGCTCAGGACTGAAGTGCTGAATCACTGAGCACCTGTCTTGAGATCAAGTTCATAAAACCCAAAGCAAATTGACCTTGTTTACTAATTCAAATGAGTAAATGAGGAAAGAGTGTTATGAAAGAAAATTTACTACAAATAAATAATTACATTCTGAACAGGCCAAACACCTGCTCTTCCCAATAAACACAAAGGCAAAGTAAGATACAAAGCATAGGGTTTGGTATTTGGTGTAACTGACCACTTTTACACCAGTGGCAGACAAGGTAACATCAAGTAACCATGGGACCTGGAACCTCTGACTGCAAACAGAAGAAATACAGGCTTTGTTAGCTGTGCTAATTGTGTGCTCTTTCTTGGGGGGGTTAACTGGGTCATTTCTTTCCGGATGTCAGTGCTAGGAGAAAGTAAGTGTGTGCTCCACATTTAGAGCCCACACAGACTACAAAAGAGAACAAGCAGTGCTTTGCAGACTGTGCCACAAGAAGATGAAGGAAAGAAATCATTTCCTCTGTGTTTGAGAAGGGGCATCTTCGTGCAAGTTAGGCAGTGCTTCCACAGTCTCTAAAGAATTCACTTCCGATAAGGTGCCATGGGTTCAGCAGTAGCAGCCATTTTTCTCCTTTTTAGTAGCTGGTGCAGTGCTGTGGTTTTGACTTTCAGCTTGGGAACAGTGCTGATAACACCGATGGTTTCAGTTGCTGTGCAGTAATGTTTGGTCTGACCAAGGACTTTCTGAGCCTCATGCTCTGCCAGGGAGGAGGTGAAGCCGGGAGGAAGCAGCGACAGGACACCTGTCCCAAAGTGACCAAAGAGGTACTCCATACCACGGCACATCACACCCACTATATAAACTGAGGGCAGGAGCCTGGAAGGGTTAGATCAGTGCTCGGCCAGCCTGGGTATCAGTTAGCAGGTGGTGAGCAGTTGTATTCTCTTCCCTTGTATTTCCCTGGTCAATATTATTATTGGTGGCAGCAGCAGTGGTTTGTGTTATACCTCAGTTACTGCACTGTTCTTATCTCAACCCATGGGATTTAAATTCTTTCAATTCATCTCCCCATCCCTCTGGGAGCAGGGGGGATGGAACAGTGGGAGTGAGCAAGGGCTGCTGAGCTCACTGGGTTTAACCCACGACATGAGGCCAGCCCACATTTCAGTGATGGTAGCATAACCCACATCCACTTCTGCAAGTTACACAGGTGACAATAATCTTTGTCAGCTGGCACCAGGAATTAAATTATCTCTTGCTGACTTAGAAGGGAAACACCTAGCACTGAAGGGCTCCACTTCCTTGGTCAGATAGCTCACAAAAACCCCAGCTGCATTAGCTTACAGCCATTTCTACACTAGTGCACATGTAGTACAAGGTCAATTACTCTGACAGCAAATCAGTTCAGCTTCTGCAAATCTATTGGGGTTTTCCCAGTAAAGACAATTCCAACAAATTGCTAAGATAGAGCACAATATTATGAGCTTTTAGTGGATGTTCCTCCTAGACTAAAGGCCAAACGCATACACTACAACAAGGCTACACATCTGAAAACCTGTCCTTATTAGCTTAGCAGATACACAGCTCAGCCCTTTCAAGACTATTGATGCTATGTCAGCATTTAAACCATTGTACCAAAACATGACTGCATAGAAATAACTAGAGAAACACTGAACCTCCCTGAACGCCCAAAACCTCATATTGACTCAGTACTTCTTCACCTACACTAAAACCAATAAAGCTCATTGTGAACTTCATGCCCTACCACTGCACTAGAGACAGCATATTCAGAACATGGTGCTATTTAAAATGCCAGAAAGAAAACCCAAATTTCAAAAGAGTCATTTGGGGGGGGGGAAGGGGAATCCTACTATTTAAGCTAGGAAAACTACCATTTAGAAAGAATTGTAAGAAAAAACTTAAAGGGAAGAAAAGTTACTATAAAATGGCAATAAAAATTGGGCAGTCTATAAGCACAAGCCCAGAAAAACAAACTACAAGCATTGAACACAAGGTCTAAACAAGAAGTTTTCCTTGACAGTTCCACGCTTCCTCCTACAGCAGCATAAATTAACATTTAGCAATCAGAGAGGAGAAAATTCTAAATGAAGGTGCTACAATCACAGTCACAGGATGAATTCAGGTGCCAAGAGAAGGGAGATGGAGGACAGAGGGCCATCAGGCAACAAGTCTGAAGTGTGATGGAGGTCATTCAAACCAGGCAGCAGGAAATGGGGCAGAGGAGAGGCACCAGCAGCAGTGAGAGGACTCAAGCAGCTCTGTCTTCAGAGGTACTAGTAGCCACTGAGCAGGAGGGACAGAGGAATGGGTGCTCTCTCAGTACAAAAGGTGATGGGTTTAACTTTCTCTGTAAACATAAGACTTTGTATCAAGCCAGATTTCAAGCCCAGACAAGCAACACTTTCTCATGAGTTACAAATTCCTCATTTCTTGTTATGTTGCTTTAAATTTTGGCTCGTGATGTTAGGACTTTCCTCAGAGTTGCTGAATTTTAAGTAAAATAGTATTTATAGTCACACATGAAGTACTGAGAACACGTTCAGGGTGCATTATCAAAGCAAGTTGGGGCTGAAAGATGCTAAGTGAAGTGTACTACAAGCCTGAGGTGCATATTCTACACAAGAAGCACAACCTAAGTATAGAGTAAAACCACAAATGATGAACAACACAAAGGACACTGCCTCGCAGCAGTATTCAGCCCTGATGCTTCCAGGCTCCTCTCAGGTTACTCAGCTCATCATGCAGGTTCCCAGATAGGCTTTCTTTCTAATACTTTAGAACAACATTGATTAGAGCATCTCATCTTGTAGTAGCCACCTATTTGTGAATAGCTATCCCACTTCTGGAACAGGGAGACTTCCAAAGAGAAAACTGCTATTTTCCTCATACCACGGCTGCACGGTTAAGACGGCAGGCACAGTAGAAATAAGACTACGTTAGATTTACATGTTTAACACAAACAGCTGCACCAGTTATAGAGTTACTGAATTCCAACAGAGCCACTGGACAAGAGCCCAAATAGC